>JAHWGI010001430.1:1608231-1738231 GCA_029379305.1 Frankliniella fusca | reverse complement strand
TTTTTTAAAATACCCTTAGCCTTTTCTTTTCCTTCTCCTCTCTCCTCCTTATCTTTGCTTTCCTTTTTTTCTTCCTTTTTTCCTCCTTCCTCTTTCTCCCCTTTAATCACCGCCACACCCCCCCCTTTTTGATTCACGGTGGTGCCAGGGCACCACCGTAAACCCCGTTTGGGCGCCACTGGCAAAATGGCGCCGTTCTGTAAATGTCTTTATATATTTATTTATATATTTATATTTCTTTTAAAAATTATAAGAAAATTTTGGCGTATTGTGCGCACATTGCGTCTTGTCGGGTTGGGCGCAAACGTGTCTTATTTAACGTGAGCAATAAAGAGCCCGGGCGGCCGACCGATAAGCCACGGAAAGAATGTGAGGTCTTCCCTTTACGCCCCTGCGAGCAGTTACTCCACCTGACGCAGCGGCGGTGTGTGCTGCGCTGCGTACTGCCCCGGGCAGAAAAATTAAAAAGAAAAACTAGATTAGGTTTAATTATGAAAAGTGCGTGAAAGCGTTTCGACGTAGATAGTGGAGGTCGAGCCTAAGCGGGCACGACCCCAGGTCCGAGTAAACCGGGTTGGACTAGATCCGCATTAGTTGTGGCGCGAAATAAAGAGTCTCTGCAGAGTTGCTGTCCCTTCTGCACCCAAAACAAGCCTGTTCTTGGCACAAGAAATGGTCTTGGAGAGTGCAAGAACATTTACTTAGCACGAAGAAATTTTACTTGCTCCAAATGTGAATATGGGATTGAGCTAAGCTCACGTACTTATACCAAGAACGGGCTTTTTTGGGTGTGCTGCTCTCTAACACAATTTCGCACTTGACCGGCATTAAAGATGTCTGCAAACATATAAATATCTCCTTTTCGACAGTTTTTCGTGTACTTCACTTAATTTGTGGAGGTAGATAAGGTCAAAAAGAGGAGTAATTAGTCCTGTGGGATGGCGCCGCTCTTGAGAAACTAATTATCGTAGGATTATTTGGCTTCCCTTATTCAATAAGCCCGTGGACGTCTGACCCGCGGCGGCCAGGCCTAGGTCCGCCGCCGGCACACGCCACCGGGCCCGGGCCCGGCGGTGGGCCGCGTCCGAATAAGCGAACGGCTCGCCGGACCGCGGGCACGTGAGCGCGCGGGGCCTGGCCAGCGGCTATTCGCACGCAGCCAAACGCACGCCGTGAGAACCGCTTTGGTAGCTCGTTAGCGCCGCACTTAACAATACACACACACACACACACATGTGCATGCAGATCACCACGCTCACACACGCCGCGGCCCTGTCCGCCGTGCGTCTCGTCACCGCTCAGCTCCGGGTCGGCAGTAACAGAGTGAAGACGTTTTGTAGTCTCTGCGCCGGTCCTGCTCTGTCCTGCGCGCCGCGCCTCCCTCTGTCATACTCTGAGGCGGCCGATCTCTCTCCGCTCTGCTGGCAGCGAGCCGCGTGCGCTCGATGGAGAGCTCGCGCGCGCTCGCGCGCCAATTGGTTGGCCAGCTCGGCGTATTACTTGTTGTTTACGCGCTCAATTTGACCATCGGCCAGCTGGCTGGAGTGGACATCGCACTCAGTCAAGCACTGCAACGCTCTGCATGCTCAATTTAAGGAAAGCCAGAGCAGCGAGGAGATGAACGTCGATGTATGCGCATGGTGCAGTGCTGCTCTGAGGGTCTGGACCGGACAGGAGGGCCGGGCCAAGCGCTGGTGTCGGTCCTCGGCTCGGCTCGGCCCGGCCCAGCTCGGCTCGGCTCGGCCGGCTCGGCTCGGCTCGGCTCGCACCGTCAGCTCCGACGCCCTCGGAGGCAATCAGCAGCCAGGAGGTGTGGTTACAGGATGATAAGACAGTTGAAAGGTTGCACATCACTCAATGCCCCGCGCCGTCAGCCTCGATTTACGACGTTTTCGTCTCGGGGCGGTGTGGTGGGTGCGTTGCGCCAGCGGATGGGCTGGGCTGGGCGGGCGTTAAACTGTAAAGTATTACACTGAGCAAACACAAGAGCGAAGCCCGTGGCATGCCCCGCCCTGCCCCGCCCTGCCCCACCCTGCCCCGCCCTGCCCCGCCCTGCCCCGCCCTGCCCCGCCCTGCCCCGCCCTGCCCCGCCCCTGCACGGCTCAGCCGTACCTCGCATGCGAGCCACTACGCGACTTGCCTTATAGCTGGGTTCTCAATCAAGTAACGCTCGCCAAACTTGAACCGCCGCGCCGCACAGTAAACTTGCAGGCCTTCCCATTCGGACTGGTCTACAGAGGGTAGATCAGAGGTTTGGAATGAAGGCTAACGTTTAGGTACGCTGAGATTATTTCCAGCAGGGCTTTGTCCATAGTGTTCGTTATTTGCCGCTATTTTTTAATGTTTGTTTATCAGACGGAGTGTGTGGAATCATTCAATAATTTTTAATACTATATTCGCAAAAAAAAAGTCAATGTTGCAGTTTTGTGAGTGCCTCCTTGGTTTACCTTTGTTAAAATAAAGCGCCGTAAATCAGCAATTTTTGCTGCCTCGTCAACATCCCGGCTCGAACGCGTTTGCGCCGTGTCGGGCCTCAGGCGCACCTTCCCCTTTGCATCTTCTGAGGAACGGAAGGCATTGAGGTGTCGAAAGTCTCGCCCTGTTTTCTTTTGGGCCGTTAACATATTTTACCACTGACAAAAACCCTTTTCCCCCTCTAATAAGCTATTTTGACAGTTACGTGCTAGGAAATTCATTTACCAGATTTATGAAGTATGTTCACACTTCTGTTTTACAAGAGCAGTTGTTGAGCGCTCTTGATATCGTGGATTCGGTGTTGGCGCGGACTGTTATCCGGACCAGTTTGGAAAGAATCGAGATTATTAATGAACGCTAAGAGGTTAACCCTGTTTGGGTGTCGCTCGCGAGCCGCCGCTCGTCGCGCGGCTCCGCGGGGACGCGCCCGCTATCGCCCCCGAAACATCGCAGCTGATAGATTTATGTCTTACTTATAAATCTCCTCGGCGACAATGGACCGATAAGAGGCTTTAAGCGGGGCTATCGGTTGGACCGTTGATTTATTTTTTTTGTCAAGTGTCACCCGCTGCTGTGGTGATCCGCTACTTTTCTTAATCGAGTCAGCAGAACATTTGACTCTGAAAATGCTCCCTATTACTCGGTAAAGGCATTTCATCACCACAAAGCCAAACGGACAACATTTAATAGCTTCGTTCCTTACTAAAGCTTTAAAGGCGTTTGGTACTCTCCAGGCACATTTTGACTTCACCCGTGAGGCCACTCTCAATTTTGTTTCGTGTCAACTTTCCGCCAATAAGCGAGTCCCCGTGTATCAACAGTCACGGACGAGGGGTCGTCAACTGCCTCTAGCCGTGTACGGAGGAATATTGGTATTATCAGTAATTTCAGAATAATATTACTGTTATATTGCAATATTGGGGTAATATTGTAGGTACTATATGGGTAATATTGATGTAATATTGGAAAAATATGGGTAATATTGATGTAATATGAAGGTAATATCGTTAATATTGAAGTAATATCGGGGTAATATCAGTTTCGTGTACGAAGGAATATCAGAGTTGACGACCCCTTGGTCACGGATAACCTGCCGGGGTGTATTTTTTATTTATCTTTTTTTGCTGGCCCCTCCGCACGCAGTGGCGCGCCTGCAGCGCTCAGGCGGTCGCCATGCAGAGCTGCTGCTGCTCCCGGCCATGCCCGCCCGGCCGCCCGGTCCCGAGTTCCGTTCAAATAAACGCCGTGTGGAATTCTTGTGCAGCTCTACTTTCCAGTTCGTGAAGGGCGTCGTTTTGCCGTGCATTCCCAGCACGCCACGCCGCGCCCGCGGGGGTTGGTATCCCTGCCCTCTGGCTGCACGGCGCAGAAGAGCGCTCTCCTCGCCCTGTCTCTCTCGCACTTAGTGGGAGCGTAGTACAGGTGCGAGAGAGACAGAGCGAGAAGAGCGATCTTCTGAATCAGTCGACTGCGCTGCACTGCGCGCGGGCTCAGCAGCAGGCCGCGCCTTGCAGTGCATTCAATTTGCATCCCAGATCGGAGGAGGGAGGAGGAGGAGGAGGGTGGCACGGGAGCGGCGCGGGGACGAACGCATGCCGTGCTGCTCCGGGCAGAAGCCTGGAAATTACCATTCTACCGCTCGCGATCGGGTGGCTAGCAGGCGCGCTGCTTTTCGATTTTTCGGGCTCGCGCGACACGCGATGTGATGTGCTCGCGCACGCCGTCGGACACGTCGTGAAGCCAAAGAGAGCGAGTCTCGCGAGCTCCGTGGGCTGCAGAGTACTATGTCTACAACATCCCCGAGCGAAGGGTGTGTTCAGAATGTTTACAGCTCGAGTAATGCCATACTGTACTCGTACTCGGGATTGTTGCTCACTTTGTTGGCAGCACACTATTCGCCCTGGCGACTCTGCGCTGCACAGGGGCCGTCGTGGCTTAATTGCGCCGGCGCCGCGTCGTGCCACCCCAGCCGCAGCCTCTTTTCGTCTATCCTCCGTGCAGAGTGTAGGAAACCGAGGTGGCGTCGCATGTGCACCAAATATCCGGCCGGGGGACGTGCACGCCAGCACGCCAGGCCGCGAGGCGCGCACGGAGAAAGTGACAAGGGAAACAAAACTCTCCCGCCGGGCCGGGCCGAGCCGGGCCAGGCGCGGTCACGATGTGTCACGCCGCTGCGCCTGAAACACTTTGCGAGTTGTATTTTATTTTTAATCCTTTATAATATACATCGGATAAACTCGGGGGGTTATTTAATCATTCCTGCAGGAGGCTGTACTTATCTGCGCTCCGCGACAATTTTCAGACAAAGTCTTTCAATTCTAGCCATATTTGTCAAAAGTTTCGCTAAAGAACGACATTTTTTTATGAATTTTCAGAAAAAGTAAAAAAAGAAATATCCCTTGACATTTAAGATGTTCTCCTGTCCTTACGTACTCATGTGTACACTCCAGCCGCATAAGTGGCTCACTTTTGGGATGTACTTCGTTGCGGAAGTGGACACGCGTCGATATGTGGGCGTTGCGGCCTGCGGGGCGAGGAGCGAGACTGGGCCGAAAGTGCGCTCCGTGACGCCCTGCCGACGGTCGGCGCCCTCGCCTACAGGCATTTGCATCGTAATGGTGTATCACTTCCATAAATTGATGGGTAATTAGCCGAGTGCGGGTGGGTGCGAGCAGGCAGCCCTCTCACTCGCACGCCCGCAGTGGGACGAGGGGCCGTTCTCTGCTCTGGGCGCCGACCGCTTTTTTCTGAGAGTGGCTGTGAACAGGCGCGCCGCCCCGCAGCCAGAACGTCTTCATTATCAGAATTTTTTTCCTCTGAAATGTTTCATATTTAATTTGTGTGCTTCGGTAAAACACTCCATTAGGCGGAATTTCTTATCGTGCTAAGGCACGGTTAGGAAACGCGGTACGCTGAGTGAGACATATTTCGTTCACGGTCCACGGTATTTTGAAGACGACTCTTGTATTTCTTAGAATAAGGGGAAAATTAAGGCTGAAAAAAAAAAGGAGGTTAAAGCAACAATTTTAACATCGCAAGAAGTCTCGGTTCTTCATGGTTTCACTGACCATTGCCTGCCCAGTAACGTGTGTCGCTCTCTGCTCATAACGAGATGTACGCAGTGCCCTTCGCTTTTGCAGTATATAGTGCATTTCTTGGTCCTTATCCTTGATGATGTCTCTCACTTTGCAGCCACCGATATTTTTGTTTCTCGTCCCTCTTTTGCTGACGATATAAGCCGTTTTCGCACCAAGGCGTGATGCGGCCGACGATAAGATCGCTACAAAGCTGAAGCTCGACGACAAACGCAACATTTCACTCTCGGCCGATGCGCGAGGCAAGCCGTCGACAGTCGCTCTGACAGAGCCGGGCCCGGCCGGGGCGGGGCGCGGGGGCTGCAGGCAACCTTAATCACATTACGTCGGGACGCGTCTGAAAGGAGCTCTGCACTCGTCGCCCCGACCGGTCTCAACGCCAGGCCAGGTTTGGGAAGCTTTCTGAGGCTATCGTCCGTCTGCTGCAGGCCAGGACGACTGTTATTGTGCGGTAATGACTCGCAGCCTGGCCTTGACACGGCTTAGTTGCGACACGTTGTAGGGTAGGTGCTGCAGCTCCTTCCTCGCGTAAGGCACTGGTAGCGGAACGGTGATAACCTTTAAAACCACTCAGCAGCGCAAGAGAGCCAAGTATAAGTCATAGAATATATATATATATATATATATATATATATATATATATATATATATATATATATATATATATATATATATATATATATATATATATATATATATATATATATATATGTAATATGTTTTGCTGACCTTGATATGGAAGAACTGACTGTTCTTGTATTTTGGAAATCATTCGAAGGCGCAGTGATTGATGCGTCTTCAAAATCATGAGAAGTTTTGTGGACTGGACCGTTCGAAACTGAACCTGTGATGCCAACAAAACGCGAGGCATGGAGGTAGTTGCAACATCCCACGGTCGCGATAAGAGACCACAACTGACGGCCCGTCGCCTAGCCGGGCGCCGCTCCACCCCTCCAGCAAATGTAGGGCACCGAGGCATCGAGATAAGTTTCGAATCCTTTGCGTATTGCGACGCCTGGGCGCTGTTCTCGGAACACAAGTGTATAGCCGCCCGTGTTGTTTTGGTGCTGCGGTCATAAGTCTGATCATGGCGAAAGGGTGACGCAGACGTTTAGGCAATCGCAATAGCGGCATTTTTGCTCGGCTACCCTCTTGCATTTGCATAGAGTACGGTTCCAAAACTTTATTATGGATTTTCGAAGGTTTAGAATGACGGTGAAACCTGTGATAAACATTGGTGTGTTTGTCAGTGGCGGGAGGTTGCTTGTGAGATGGGTCCAGATGGGTCCAGCCGGGTCCAGCCTGGGGATGCTGCGGGATGCTGCGCGCAGGGTGGCCGGATCCGGAAGCAGCGCCCTCCAGTGGGCCCCGCCCCGCCCCGCCCCGCCCCGCCCCGCCCCGCCCCGCTTGCGCCCGCCGCCCCGGTCACTTTGATGTGTCTAATGACCGCGCCGCGCGGCTGCTTGTCGTAATTGTCCGGCGATTAACATTTTCTGTTGCACTCGAATAAATATCTCGACGGCTGCGCCGGGCCGGGCCATTGCAGACTGTCGTTACAATAACAGCTGTCTGCCGGGCCGCGGCGCCCGGGGCCCGGGGGGCCAGGCAGGCAGGCAGGTACGAGGTAGCGGCGATAAAGGAGGCCCGAGACCCTATTAAAAGCGTCGCGATAGGGACTGCGGTGACTAAAACGCTTCTCCGGGAGCGCGGTGTGTGTGCATGAGCCTTACCTCAAGGGCGCGCGCGGCGCTTCAATCAGGTCGAATCGAAGTCATTTCGATTTCCCCGGCGGGCCGGGCGGCGCGCCGCGTGCAGCTGACATTTCCAGGCTCAGCCTGCGTCCCTCGTACACATTACAATGAAATAATGGCGGGTAATGGAATAACGTATCTATTGCACATCGGGCGCGCGGCGCCGCGGGCGAGTTGGCTCCCCTGACTAATCCCGCCACGCCCGCGACGGACCTCGCGGAGGTCTTCTTGGAGGTCGCGGCGCGCCATGTCACGTGGTTATTGTATTTCTCATCTATACTTTCCTCTTGCACGACACTGGCCTCTGAGGGAAACAAATCCAGCCGTATATATAAGACTGTGAGGAGCCGTTATGATTTCGCAGCTTAAAATTTACTTTTCGATATCTGGTGGCAGGTGTAGCAGTTTCCCAACCTACATATAGAAACAACACCATAGCACTACGTCAGTTTTGCAAAGTTATTCGCGCTTAGCGAGACTTTTTCCACTGCTTGCCATTTATGTGAAAGTATCGAGGAAACGGAAACGGTCGCGTGCAGTACCAGCGAGGCGACCGGCCGGAGACATCGACGCTGGTAAGCTTCAGCAGGGCTTCAGCAGGGCTTCAGCAGGCCCCCCGGCTCAACGTTTGGGGAGAGGAGAGATCTCGCCTCAAGCTTCGTCGTCGTGTGTGCGAAGCCGAAGACGGAGATGCTCTGTTATGTGCGCTCCAGGTCACTATCGAAAGTGCCATCCCTCCTCGTCTCTCTCTCTCTCTCTCTCTCTCTGTCTCTGTCTCTGTCTCTGTCTCTGTCTCTGTCTCTGTCTCTCTCTGTCTCTCTCTGCCTCTCTCGCTCTCTCTCTCTCTGTCTCTCTCTGTCTCTCTCTCTCTCTCTCTCTCTCTCTCTCTCTCTCTCTCTCTCTCTCTCTCTCTCTCTCTCTCTCTCTCTCTCTCCCCCCGTCTCTCTCTCTCTCTCTGATTCAAATCTTGGATCACTCACGATCAGGGCCGTGACGCCAACAGGATCGGGTGTGAACTGTGTCTCGGTGGCGCGGCGTCCCATACCTCCCCCAACTCGGTCGCTCCTCGGCGTGTAAATGCTCTTTCCCCATATGCCAGGAAGACAACTTTGTACCGTGCAGGAATAAGTAAAAGAATTTGACGTCGGAGTTACCCACTCAAGTGTTAAAAAAAGAAAATTTAAAACGGTGCAGTTCACCGTGAGAAATTCTTGTACACGGGAAAATTTTTCATGAGAGGTCTTGTACAATTACAATTCATATCGTAAATTTTTATAACTAATACGTATCAACTCAGAATCGATTGGTGAGCAACAAAGTCCAAAAGCGTAAAGTCGTACATGTACGAGATATGTTGAATTACAAAATATATTGTACATCTACGGAAATATTTTCCACAGTGTAAAAACAGTGTTATTGGGATGCTTTCTGATGAGCAGCATGGAGAAAGCTTGGCTCAGGTTTTCAAGCGGCCAGGGTTTCCTTTGGTAAAAATACTAGAGTATATTGTTCATCTTTGTTTTCTTTTCTAGGCGCTGGGCAACGGAGTTGCCTTCTAAAATTGCTGGAAAACGTGCGTGTTTTGTTACATAAGGCCCCTCACCGCAGAAAATGAACTGACGAAGGGAATTTGATGATTTTAAGCATACCTTCAAAATTTAGTCTTGCACATTAGATTCTGAATTCTAGCTGAAATCTATCTTGTATAAATTTTGTAAATTTGAATTGAAATTTGTGTTTCTTTGGTTATGCTCGACTCGTCAGGCAAATGAACAAGGGAAGGGAATAATTTTTTGTGCAGGATTTAGGCCAAGCCGATCCAACACGGACCGAAAGAGAAACCTCTAAACACCGAAAATTAGTCCTAATTCTCGCCCCCACACGAGTAAGAATTTGAGGGCAATTTTATTACTCTCTGGAAGGAAAAAAAAAATTTCTCGCTCTATTTGAGAAAGGATTTTGTAACCTTGCCCTAATAAAGTAAGGATTCGTGCTTAAATAAAGTGAGGCTAAAAATCCTCACCCAAATAGAGTGAGGCTAAAAATATATCGCTCGAAGAGGGTGAGGTTAAAAATTCTCACTCCTTTTAATCATGGAATAAGTGTCCCCACCCATTTTGCGTGAGAAATTGGATTCGAGGATTTGCAGTGAAGTCTGCGGTCAAACAAAGCGAGCCTTTAGTTTAGAGCGCAAGAATGAGACAACACCACTGAAATTCCCACGTGACCACTGTACTGCTTTCTTTAAAACTACTCAAATTTTACTGAAACTTCTTGCCTCAGTTCTGCCAACTAAATGTGTGCCTGAAAGAATAAGTTCAAATCGTAACGTAAGGAGAGCACTGATTTTATTCATTTTTAGGAAGTTGGCGTGTTGTGAAAGCAGGCGTGGTTTCTAACAATACTACCTACCTCAGAGTCAGTCTTCAGTTCATGTTTTCAGCGTAATATACAAAGTCGTTTGCCCCTGTGTTCCCTGTTAACGCTGAGAGGCTTCCTCAATTATTTACTAAATGCCCGCAATATCACTTTTCGTCATCACTAAATTCCAAACTTGCCATATATATTCCAGGCTGGTTTGAGGTGGACGCGCGAGCCTCCGAGCCACCGGCCTTCTTTTGATGAGTAGAGGACCTAGCCTAGATTCATAGAAGGGACAGGACTGCGCACTCCCACCTCAAACGCGCTCCGCTCTGTTTAAGGCGGCGGCGCCTCCCCCATCCGGCTGCGGGTTGCCTAGCCCCAGGATAGTGCTAATTCCGAAGGCGAGCCAAGCCGAATCGGCATTGTTGCAGATGTTCGGCCCGCTCGGCCCCTCTGCGCGGCACGCAGGGGAGGGGGCGGACCGTGGCTGGGTGATGCTGGTGGGGGTACCTGTTGATTCAACTCATGCACACTGGTTCAAAAACTACACATTGGAAGAACACACGTTGGAGTAAAAATGTGAATTCAGTGTTCGAATGACCATTGCATTACGAGCCTACAGTTAAAAAATCAAGCTGATCGGACAATTTTAACTGAGAGACTAACTTCGAAATCGTTCAAGCTAGAAAGATGAAATTCGGCATGTGTTTACATAAACCATCCACCGAAGTTTTTGGTGAAACGAAAACATAAACGAACTTCGTGCCTACCAGGATTTGCTGAAATCGCATTTTTTTTTCCCCAAACCAGGACATAGTTTTTCCCGTGAGAGTCACACGGTCAACTATCATATAACCGAGTATAAATTGACATTATGCCTTTCATTTCGCTGTGGTATTGTCCGTAATGGCCACTGACCCCGTCGCTCCCGCTCATAATTTGGATTTTGTGTCAGCGCACTAGTTTGTTATCACGGACAGTGTCCCCAGCTGGCTTACCAATAGAGAGCATCCCACACGTCCGGACGAATAAAAAAAGCCGCAGGTCGCACAATTTATGGCCCCCGATGACGGCGCGGCTCGACGCTGTGGCGTACAGGAAGACAGAGGGGGAGGGGAATTGGGGGGGGGGAGGGGCTGAGGAGAGCGGCCTGCCTCTCTGCCCCCAGATTCCGAAGATTGTAGTGCCCTCTCACTCACTCCTAGGGGCCGAGACCCATGCGTGGGACAAAGACAGAGATACGAGAGCGCTGGACTGGAGCTGTGCTAGCCTAGCCCTCCGCGTGGTGACGAGGACGCGGACGGCGGCGCGTCACGCGGCCGAGTAAATGTCTCACTCTCCTGGAGGCGGCAGCGTGCCAGCAGCAGCGCGTAATGAGCTTCGATATACTGGTTTTTCGCCGGGGAGCGATGCTAAAATGGACTCTTCCATTTGCTTATCAGGCTTTCCAGGCCGCAATTCATTTTCACACCCACGGGGACATTCGCTTATTTGCGACTGTCGCCATCAGTTTTCTGGTGGATGGCCGGGGCACTGGCCCACGGGGAGGGGCTGGACGGATGGATGGATTGTCGTGCGCTCCGGCGCCCGTGTGGTAGCCGTGGAGGCTATGCGAGATAAGCTTCCGAAAGCGATGGCACCCCTTTCTGGCTTTCAAAATTGATTCAAACTTCTGTTGGTTTTCCTCGCGCAGTCAGCAGTTGTAATTAATTCATTCTATCGCGTTGCATGTGTCCGCATTGCACCTACATGAACTTTTATGACTTTAGTGTTGTTTTTTTCTAGGCAACGGAGCTGCCTTCTAAAACTGCTGAGAAACGTATGTTTTTTTTCTGTAAATTTCTGTAAATTTGAATTGAAATTTCAGTTGCTGTGGTATTGCTTACCCGCGTAAAAACGTAATTGTCTAGTACTATAGTGCTTAGTACCTAGGCCGTAGAACACGCTGGTGATGAAGAAAACGGCGGCCGACGAGCCCCTGACGCGATAACGCGCGGCGCGCGTGTCTCTTGGTTCGACGACATTTTGTCAACATTAAGACAAAATTGTTGACAAAATGACTATCTAGATTACATCCTGACGTCATAATAATATCAATTACGATATTTCGCTTTGTCGTCAATTTTTCGTCCAGGTGTCAACAATTTTGTCATCTAGATGCATTAATTTGTTGTTTCTCGATCCTCAATTTTTTAACAAAAGAAGGATATCCGTTTTTACACATAGGTAAATCGTCTGTTTTTTTTTTTTTTTTTTTTAAGGAGCGTTCATCTTTTGGTGAGGGTTGTCTGAGTATCGGGACTTGCTGCAACTGTCACGGAAACCTTCCAGTAAGTAACATGGTATGAAAAAAAAAGAAAGAAAGGCTGCTCGCCTGTTTTACATAGCGAGTGCCGATACAAATGTAACAGATTCTCTTGTCCAGCGTTTATACTGCGAATGGAGTTTGCGGGAACGCTAATCAGCGCCCCCGTAGACTGCCAACTGGCCAACGCCCACTGATGCCGAGCAGCCTCACCATAGGGCCGCCATAGTAACGCGTAAGCCGGTCTCTTTCCTTTGTGTAGCCAGCTCTCCCCACTCCTTTGCAATATTGTAACTTCATTTGTCAACGGCACATTTTGTTAAAATTCCGTCCCTTTTTCTATTCTACTTGATGCTTTCTGTAAAATCTGGAGTGGAGTAGTCATAAAGGTTTCACTGTGAAAGATACGCCAAGCATCATTCCTGTCTACTGAAAAATTTGCTTCCAAACAGTGTGCCTTCGCCTTCTCCCCTTTTCCCACAAAAAACATACACCTACCCTCTTCAGGCATATGGAAATGCGTATAACGGTCGGGGGAAACGGGAAAAAGTGCCATCGTAATCTGGGATCTTTCGTTTGCTTAGTGGATGAAAAACTTATCATTCAGCATTTGCGTGGCACAGGGACTGCGTGAGGGCCAGTCGTACTTCAGGGGGCACAGGGTACACGGGGGACCGGTGGCGCTACGCCGGGGGGTGGGGCGTGGCGTGGCTGCCGCCAGGGAGCTGCCCGCTGCAACATGGCACGACTGCGGGCCATAAAATCTATTTCCCGACCGCTGCTTGCGTTCACAGTTGCTTTGCATACCGATTTCTGATTGCTTCCGTTTGAATTGCAACACTTTCCTGGACGAAATCGGTAGCTGTTTTCATCCTTTCTGTTCCTTATTTCACCGCAGGCGCAGTAGCCAATGCAGTGTTTTTTTTTCCCAGGGCCCAATTAAAAATGCGTGTATGCGATTTTGTCCGTACCATTACGTCACGGTTGTCGAATACGAAGCCTCGCGCGGGAGAACCCCTTTCCCGTTCGTAGACACCTTCTTTCATCGGAAGGCCGCCCGGAGCAATTACGCAGCCTTTTTCCCCAGCACGGCCGCAGGCAGGGCCGCCACAAGGGCCGCGCACACACACGCGCGCACACACACACACGCGCACACACACACACACACTTGCGCACACTATTTACATATAAATCCGCTGCCCTTCATACGCACAATATCCTCACCTCTACCTCGGCCGGCCGGCCGGGTCCGGCCGGGAGATTTGCGTAGAATATGCGTGCGGCGTTTTCCATCCTGCGAGGCAAGAGGGGGTCGCGTGCGAAGCCGGCCGCCAGCCGCAATCATTTGTCCACCGCGCGCGAGAGGAGGCCGTTCGGACGCGGCCCCGCCCCGCCGCCGCTGGTCTGTGCGAGCGGAGTCAGGCGGGGCGGGGCGGGGCGGGGCGGGGCGGGGCGGGGCGGGGCGGGGCGGGGCGGGGCGGGGCGGCCCGGCGATTTGTCGAGAGTCTCGCCCTGAACAGTCCATTTTACGAGCGATTGTGCTGTGCGGGGAGAAGAAGCACCAGCGCGGCTATCCTTCTCTCATTTTCCGGCTCCGTCCACTCTTTCTCCGTCTCTCTCGCTCTCTCGCTCTCTGCTCGCTCGCCCCTTTGTCTATCTTTTTTTTCTTCTCTCTCCCGTGCACCGTGCGCTTTCATCTCGTAAGTGACCACTGATTGGTGGTCTATTTGCCCGTGTCGAAGTGTGCCATATGCTGCCGGTGCGTCGTTATAGAGCCCTCGAGCTGCTGCCGCCGACTTTGTGACTTTTGTCGCGTAGGCAACATGCAATTACTTCTGGAAGTAGGCAGCACTCCCCCCCCCCCCCATGCAAATCCTCCTGGGGCCGCCCCTGCCGCCCGTCGCGCCGGGGTTTAGGCGCCGCCGCGCCGCCCGGCCGTTTACTCGGCGCGCGTTATTTATTCGTCTTTGTGCGCCGTGATGAAAATATGTAGCGTGCGCTCGAGCGCATTCCTGTTGGCCTGGCCGGGCCGAGCCGGGGGCTGCAGGCAGGCAAAGGCTTTGCGAATGAGTAAGATGTACTGCTCGGTACTCCTACTAGTGCCGCTTTGTTCGTCGAGACTATTACTCGGAACCTTTTTTTTCTCACGATGCGGCGGATGATAACGGAAGGGACAGGCGATACAGTCCCCTGATTTCACTATGATCTGTCAGTTTTCGGCTCCTCGCACCGTCTCGTGTTGCATTCTCTGCGTGCTGAAATTAACGCTAAAAGGTGTGCACATTGCATATACTTATAGGTTTGAGAAATCCCTTTCACGACAGATTTTGATTTTAGCACCCACTGTGAAAAATATTTCCGTAGATGTACAATATATTTTGTAATTCACTATGTACAACATATCTCGTACATGTACGACTTTGTTGGCTCACCAATCGATTCTGAGTTGATACGCATAGTTATAAAAAGTTTACAATACGAATCGTAATTGTACAAGACCTTTCATGGAAAATTTTCCCGTACCGGTACAAGGATTTCTCACAGTGCCATTCCTTGGGCTGATACTATATATTCCATTCGAATTGAGCATCCAGTGGGTTCTCTAGCTCAAGCAGTTCAAAAGCAGCGGGGTCTGAAAGTTTGTGTCCTATAAATTTCTTGGAATCTATTCGAAAAGTGCTAAGCTTTCGAAATGCTATCCTCTAAAGGATGCGAGTTAGGAGTCTTGGTGCGCCTTCATTTTATTGAGGGAAAGTGTCACTTTTCAACGAGGGAATTTTCTAAGGATTTTCACATACTCCTAACTGGACAGTAAACGTATGAATGTGGGAATTCGGAAACTTTGTCACGGTCTGCTGCAGCGCGGCTCTTGCGGCGATGATGCAGGCTATTGTCTTAACGACCGCAGATCGATGGGTGATTGATTTCAGCCTCATTGGGACGGGCGAGCGGGCGGAAGTGATCCCCTTGACGTTGATGAATGGAGTGACGACGGCCCCCTGACCAGTTCCCCCCCATGTGACGTCACAGCATTGCATGTGCCGACGGGATGGAACAGAACTGTGTCCCTCCCTGCGCTGAGGGAATGAAGCCCCTATGACATGTGCCGCCACCGCCTTGTCTCTGATAGAACACAGACGTTCGTCGGGCAGACCCGCTCTGCGACACATAGACGGCAGCTTGATCATCGCATCGCGCGGCGCGCGCTCCAACTTGCTGCCGGTTGGCAGCGCCGCATCAAGACAAATTAATACATTGTGTGCGAGTTCCCTGTTCTTTTTTTTTTTTTTTTTTTTTTAAACTTCTTTTAACGGGTGCTTTGCGGTGTGTGAGGAGGAGCGTCGCGTCGCAGATGGCCCCCGCGCGCGCGCGCGTGCCGTATGGGATTTGCCCCGTGCACTTGGGCCACTGACATTTCTATACCGTTGGCCAACACCTCACCGCCCTGCAGGCAGGCCGGGCCGGCCGGGCCCATCGAGGCTGAGCTGTGTGCTGCTCTCTCGCTCTCCCTGCCTCTCTCTCTCTCTCTCTGCGGTCGTCTGGACCAGGAGAGAGAGAGAGTGAGAGAGAGAGGGGACAGGGAGGGGCCGAGAGGTTGGGAGGCCGCAGCCGGAGCGCGGGCTGGCCCATGGCGAGTAGGTGAATAGGCGGCCATATAAGAAGATTAAGGACGCATTAGCCGCATAAAATTCGATCGCGCGGACATTATATTACGTAGGACAGGCAGCTCGGGCGGCTTGTTGTGTTGCGGCTCCACCGCACTGCCCTCCCCCCCCCCACCCCTCACCCCTTTAGCCATATGGGGAAGGGCGCGCGGGACCATTGATATTGCCGACCGCAGGAGCGAAAACCAACAACACAGATTGTTCACAAATGGCGAGTTTGAAATAGTTCCGTTAATCTATAACGAAACTAATTGTTAAAAATGAAATAAAAAATAAGAGAAAGGGATCATTGACATTTCAAATTTGCGCATGAAACGG
The DNA here is from genome assembly GCA_029379305.1 of Frankliniella fusca. Taxonomy (NCBI): domain Eukaryota; kingdom Metazoa; phylum Arthropoda; class Insecta; order Thysanoptera; family Thripidae; genus Frankliniella; species Frankliniella fusca. The sequence continues at coordinate 1,722,258 of JAHWGI010001430.1, read as the reverse complement.
TGTGACAGTTGCAGCCTTGTTCCGCGGCAACCTTTTACTGTGTCAGGCGTCGCTGGATGGGAGTGACTCGAGGCGACACACGTGTCATAATGCTGGTGTAATGACTGCGATGCATTAGGCGAATGCCTGCATAGCGCACTGCACTCTTGGAGAGGCGGGGCGGGGCGGGGCGGGGCGGGGCGGGGCGGGGCGGGGCGGGGCGGGGCGGCGGTGGCCTTGTCCGAGTCTGGACGGCTGCTGCTGGGCGCATGTGGGCCAGGGTCCGGCCACAATCAAAATGAAATGTGTTAATCAAGAGCGGGTTGGGGAACAGGTGAGGGGAGGGAGGGGAGTAAGCCACTAAGTGACAAATACCGCGTCCCGGTCGGCCGGCCAAGTCCAGTCTAATGATTTGGCGAGGAGAGCAGGCCGGGCCGCCGCCCCCACCCCTCACAGTGGGGCGGGGCGGGGCGGGGCGGGGCGGCGGACAGGTGACTGATGCTCAGCGGGGCCCACATCCTCCCGGCGGCAGCGCGGCCAGCGCGGCCAGCGCGGCCTGCGGTGCAGCGGTAACGCGCCCATGCCGCCCCGATACAATATGAGCCGCTATGAAAAATAGTCGTATCGGTTTACGGGAAAATTTTCCACGAAGTGGAATTGTAAAATACAATCATTTCGTCTCGTAAAATTACAAGCACTACCTATTGACTTGAAATTTAATTACAAGGGAGAATGGGCTCGTAAATTTGCAGCATTTTTCGTAAATTTACAAAATGAATCGTAGAGATATTTTTCACAGTAGTGCCGCTTTAGGCCTGTCTATATGTCCTGCTCTCCTTCTCTTTCTCCTTTAGTATATCTCTTCGATGCTCCTTGCAATAGGTTTTTTTAAATGTGATTTAAAAACGGTAGTTTTTACTCTATGGACACCTAGTACAACTCCTCCCTTTTTTGGCCTAGTTAAGATCTTCGTCAGGGGTGCGTAATGAGACTATGGACGTAAGAGACGTCGTTGTCGCATCTTAGTGTTCTTATAAGCTAGAAGCGGTTGGTCGGTGTCAAAAATGTTGATTAGCTGTCGCGTCCTCTCCATCGCAGCTGATAATTACGAGCTTATTTCAAAGTAATGGCCAGGGTGCATGGAGGCCGCCAAACCGTGAGGCGCGTGGCGCATTCTTCAATTAGAATTCACATTTCGTCACAGATTCCATTAGGGTCTCATGGTCGCAAAGAGCCCGATGGCCGATAACATGTAGTTTGAGCGACTTCTGTGCCGATATCTTGATGAGATATTAAAAGGCGGCCCTGCCTCTGTCTCTCTTGCTCTCCTGGATCCTTGCCTACCCTCTCGCTCTCTGCCTGCTTCTCCCCCCCCCCCCTTCTGTCTCTCTCTCTCTCTCTCTCTCTCTCTCTCTCTCTCTCTCTCTCTCTCTCTCTCTCTCTCTCTCTCTCTCTCTCTCTCTCTCTCTCTCTCTCTCTCTCTCTCCCTCCGCCTCGCACCCGCTCCCACACAGGGACTGGTCAACGCCCCTCAGATGAGTTTTAAACGCTCCTCGGGCCGTAAATTCAATATCTTGTCCGAATGACGGATCCAGGTCGAACAGGGACGGACGGTCCGCTCCGGTTTTCACTTTCTGCGGAGGCTTTTCCAGGGCTCACCTGGCACGGCGCGCAACTATTACAATATCGATTAGACCAGGAGCCTCGAATCTCGTCCCCATAAGGCGAACCATAAATAAGACAGAGCGATAAAAAAAAAAACAAAAAAAAACACAGCAAATGGATAAGGAACGCTAACTGCTCTTAATATATCTACTGGATTTCATTTCAGACTGCCCGCGCCCCCTCCCCCCCCCCAAAAAAAAATCTGCCTCCATTTTTATTTACTTTTAAATTTAATGAACTTTCGAAAACTTATTTAGGCATTCTTATTATTGATGTCATCCTCGAGAATCGAACCTTTTCAAACAGTGAAATATAAGCTTGGTGTAGACCTTGTGGGATGAGCCTGGCCGGTGTTGAATGCTGCTCAGCCTTGCTCAGCACTGCTCAGCACTGCTTTGCACTGCTCTGCACTGCTCTGCACTCCACGGTACGTGCACGAGCGGCACGATACGCCATGATGCAACGAGATAAGGACCGAACAGCACTCCGCAAGGCTCGGGTCCCCTGGTGTTCGGATACCAGTCACGGAGGCTGCTCACCCGCCCTCCCCTCGCGGCCAATCAGGGCGGAGGAGCGTTTCCACGTGACCGCGTGACCCCGCCAAACCTCCTAGGTGCGTTATTCGACATGGGTGTTCCCTGAATGCCTAACGTGGGAGAGATAGGGACGAGCAAGGTCGGTGGATCCCAGACCGGAGCGGACGAACAAGGGGCACTAACCGCGAGCGCCGCCTGGGCACGGGAACAGGAACATTTCGGCTGGGATGCTAATTTCAAATTAGTGAAATTTTCATAGAACATTGGCGATGGAACCACCTATGCCTTTAGTTTTATCCTGGGCGCGCTTGATCGAGCGGTTCTTTTGGTAAACTGGCTGCGAAGAATTGCTTCGCCGCGCCAGGGACGTAATTAGCGATGGGGGCGATCGCCCCCCCCTCGGGTCCCCGAAGGGGACCCAAATTTCCGATTTTCGGCTGTCATACGGGGCGCACTGAGCCGCAGTGGTGGCCCCGTGTGCGGCCCTCGCCCCCGCCTTTCTTGAGTCCACAGAATACAATACACAGAAACGTAACGGAATACTAGACATTAAAGTAGAATTCGAGGTTTGCCCCTGAAGTTAGGCAACCCGCGATGCATCGCCCCCCCCTCACACATGCCCTAATTACGTCCCTGCGCCGCGCCCTACCAAGAAGTGTGCGTCTTCGTAGCCAACAAAGCATTTCTTCGTAACTGTGAAGCATTCGCGAAGTGCATGCTTAGGACTGCGAAGCAATCCTTCGTAGACTTCGTAGACTTTTAACAGCGTAGATTTCTCACGGCTTATTGAACGGTCCACGTCGCCTGCCTCTCAACAGGCTGTAGCAAGCCATACCGCTCTGCAAGCTCATTGATTGCCGCAGAAATATAAAAAACGATGCTGCACAATTTTGCAAACAAAAATAAGTCCGAGGCCTGATGTTAGAACAATAGCGACTATACGCCAGTTTCTTTTTACGTTTCAACAGCGCATTTTCCCTCCCTCCTTTTCTTTTTTTGTTTATATTTTTCATTCTTTTTTCTTTCTTTTTTTTCTCTCTCTTTTTCAATTTGTTGAATGTTTCCTGACCGCCCGTGTAATCCGCGGGGACAGAGCGCGAAATGAACGATGCAGGCTCTACTCTCGTGGGACCAACAGCCGACATGATGCAGCCCGGCGAGGCGCGAACACGAAAACGACTGCAACAAAATCAACACGATGGCAAATGATAATGCGGCTCGCGCCGGCCCGCCACGCCCGGCCCGGCCCCGACCACGTACGTGGGCGTGCGTTCTTTTGTACGTTTCCCACTGCCGTGCCCTGCAACAAGCTTACAGTGCGTTATGCGCCTAAAATAGATTCTAGGACACAAATCATATTAGCATATATATTTTCGAATTTTCCCGCGGCGTTGTCGGGCGTCGATCGGAGAAGCTTCGCGCCGTTTTTCGCGCGTTACCGAGCTCAGCTCTGCTCTCGTCCCGATGCATCATCATTCGATACGAGCGCAGAGATCGTGGAGGAAGGGTCGGATTCGCGGCGCGATATGCTGTTGGCAGCCCTGCTCTGCTCGCGGACGCCTCCCCGCTGCTCCCTCGCACTCGCTCCCGAGCGCCGCTCCGGCAAAAGGACGCGGCTGCGAGCCAAGCGGGCGACTCGGACGCGACCCACCGCGGCTCACAGCAACGCTGTTTGTGTCGCGTGATGAAACCAGTGCAACGTACTCACGCCAGGACACGGTACGGTACAAGACCCGGCTGGCAGGCAGGCAGGCCCGGAGGCCGACGACTTACGGTAGCATTTCATTTATTTTCCGAAAAGCCAGAGGGCTGCTGCCTCAGCGTGCGGATGTGTTATTTATAAGCAGCCGTCAAATACGCCGAAAGTAGGTAGCCCTTAAATTTTAAATGCTTTTATTATGCAAAACCGCGAGCTGGTATGCCACATCCTTTTGCACCAAAAAGAAATTACAAAAAAATTGAGAAAACAAGAGGATAAAAAGAAACTTTTATTTTGTTATCTTCTGCTGAAACCCACTGCACGAAAACGCGAGGCCACAGAGCCGGGCCCGCCGGGCCGGCCATCCATCATTCGTGCCGTGCTCCGCCTTGCTTGCACAAAGTCCCATGCATTAACACTTGTTCGCCGCTATCTCCACTTGTACGGGGGAATGTGTGTATGTGTGAGTGTGTGTGTGTGTATGTGTTCGTGTGTTGAATTCCTGGGACGGCCAGCCGGTCCAGCGGACCGGTAGGAAGGTGTGTAGTGATGAGATATAACCTGTACGCCACCTCCTCCACAGGGGGACTGGTCCAGCGTGTCTGTCTGCCTGGCGATGCACATTCCTGCTGAAGACGCGCGCCGCGCCGCGCTGCACACTGGACCTCGGCTAGCCGGGCCGGACCGGGGCGGGGCGTTCCATGCAACTGGAGCGGGACATTGTTTACGGCGTGTCGGTAGCACGTGTACGGCTGCTGGGGGGTTACTTGGTCAGCATCCCGCGGGGCGGGGGGCGCGGCGGGCTGGGAGGGGGGGGGGGAGGGGTGTCCTTATTTTTGTAGCCATATGTTCTGCACCCAGAAAAGTGTGTTCTTGCTTACTGTGTGGACTTAAATTTTGGAGTACATTTGTTCTTGTTGGTAGCAGATAAACCTGATATTTTATAACAAGTATTTTCTCTATTAACACAAATGTAAAATGTTGCACACCAAAATGTGCAAATTTTGCACTTTTCCTGCGGTCGATCAAAACTCGACATCACGAAGTGTTTAATCTGTACACGCTTCGCAAACGTCCAGGCAACTGCACACTAGAGGTGCCGGAAAGTCGGGTCGAAGTTGCAGGCGCGTATTGGACTCCGCTTGGACCGTGAAACTTGCATCTATTATTGCGCCTGACCCACCGACCCGTGCCAGGCCCAAGCGGGCCCGCGCTCAAAGCAATGGGTGTAGCAGACCATCGTTGGTTTCTGCGACCCACGGCTCGAAGCGCAGACCTCTCCCGGCCCGTTGCAGATTTAGCGGGCCCAGATGGCCCGAGCCCGACCCAACCGACCCAAGGCGGCCCGTATCGGGCCCGCTCGACCCAAGCTCGTCACAGAATGGTATAGCTTCTCTCTCGCACCTAATGGAGATCTCTTGAGAGCAACAAGGAGAGGTGTATCATTCTTTGGCTGGGAAGACTGGCCTGGGCGAGGCTGACCCAACGCGAACCGGGACGGGCCGGGCCGGCCCAGGCTGGCCCAACCGACCCATGCCTGCTGTCGCCTGGCCAGTAGACCTGCTACTGACCCAACAGGCCTTCCCAGTAACACTTTGGGTTGGATAGGACGCATCAAATCAATACAGGTCGTGCAGGTCTCACAGTTTCATTTCTGGGTTGGGCGGGCGGGTCCGCGCGCTAAAAACGCATGGGTCTGATTTTGGCCCGTGACCCGACTTTCCGGCACCTCTACTGCACACGAACTGGTGTGCAGCTTTCCACACTTGATACACCGTTTCCTATTACTAGGACCAGTATGTAACCAAGTGTGCAGTATTTGCACTCTTACCAAGCGTTAAAATTTTCACATCAAGCAGGTGTGAAAAATGTTCAACACCATGCAATGTGCAAAGAAGTAAAAAGCACATTTAGTGTGCAAACCTGCACATTTGTTTTACCAGTGTTGGCTTACATCAAGAACAATTGTACTTAAAAAGTTAAGCCCATAGAGAAATCAAGAACACACTTTTCTGGGTGTGAAATCTATCGTGCTTGCTCGTCGTCTTCTCGGATTTCTCATCTATTAGAGTAACAGAGAATACTTGAATTTACGGTGGCCAAGAGTTTGGGGCCACGTGAGACCGGTGCGGGAATTCATTTCTACAATAGTTTTATCATGTTTGTGTCAACGCCTAGTAGATAGGCAGCCGGCTGGCACGCAAGTTGTTCGCGTGGCCTAGCCCTGCTTTGCAGGCGTTCGTCCGCTATACCCGGCGTTGCAGTGAAGTGAAGTGCTGCGATAAAAGTAGGCACATATTTCCATGAGAGTACACCTGACCTGAGTGAGGCAGGCGGTTTCGGCGAGTGCGTAGCTGGCGAACTGTAGACTCCGATGTGGAGAGTATGCCCGCCTAGTTGGCAGACTGAGGGGTCCTTCCGGGTCCTTCATTAAACAAAAATATCAGTGTACACCCTTAAACAAAATCAGTAAAATAAATCAGAAAAAATAAAGGAAAATCACGAAAAATCAGAGAAATCGGTTTACGCTTCAATTTATAGTAAAGGAACCCTCGGTACAGACACAACTCGCATCACCCAGCAAGTACAATAACGGAAATTGTTGTCCCCCCCCCCTTTTTTTTTCGCGACATTGGAGAGTATGCTGTTCCGTTCTCGTGTGTCCCGACTGCCGAAACATTGACAGACGTTTCTTTCATTCCTTGGGAGGAGAGCTTTCGATCCTCCTTCTGCACCGTTGTTTCTGCAAGCAGCATGTGGCTGGCAGTGGTGTATCCAGTCTCTTCTCTGCTGCAGCGCTGCAAGCTTGTGGCCGAGGTGCTGCTCGCGCCTGCCGTGCGTCCGCGCGAATAAAGGCTCGCCTCGCCCAGCCACGCCCGCTTCATTGCAGAAGGCTGATATTTCATTAATCGTTCCCTTTCTTTTCTCCTGCGCACGCCGCCGTGCTGTGCTGCAGCGCCAGTCATTGTGGCATTGGCACTGCTGCCCTATTTCCGTCTTCCATTCAGACCCAAAGGCCGCGGCGTGGCGCGGCGTGGCGTGGCGTGGTGTGGTGTGGCGGACGGAAGGGCGAGCGCGACCCGCCAGGAAAAATGATCAGACCGCCTGGCCATGCTGCTGCTGGGCTGGCCCGCGGCGGCTGCCGGGCCGGGCCTTACCGGCCAGGGGCACCAACTGCACCGGGGACAAAGACCGATAATTAGCGTTATTTCATCATTAGATTTTCGCTAAGCCATTCATTTCTGCCAACTTTGTCCTACTACCCTCGCCGGCATTGTATTGTTTGCAAAGTTTGACAGTGATGCTTTTTAGCCATCTTCGTACACGTGATACGTAATAGCGAGGGAAGCTTATATGTGAAGAGATGGTCTCGAAAACGTTGAACCTACCGACAAACCGTTGAAGCAGAGGCGACATGGTGGCAGATTATTTCATAGTAAAGCTATGAAGGAAATAATAAATAATATAATTTATGGAGTATAAAAGCTTTACAACAGCCCCGCCGCCGCGACTACTGCCAGGCCGGGATTTTCGCCCGATTGGGAGCGGACAGGTCGGCTCCCGTGGGCGCGCCGCGCGGCTCCAGGTGACGACCGTCCGTCGCGACGGGGCCGGGCGCCGTATTATATGGCAATGTTTTGGTTCGCCCCCGTCTCGTCCGCAGCCTCGAGAGCCACACATGTGGCGTCCGTGTTGTTGAAGAAAGCAGAGCGACCACGGGGCGGGGCGGGGCGGGGTGGGGCGGGGCGGGGTGGGGCGGGGTGGGCCGCGGCGGCGCCCGGTCCGAGACTCATCGGAGCTGGCGGCTGGCTGCCCCGCCAGCGGCGGCGGCGGCTGCGGGCCGGAGCGCTGTGTCAATCCGTCCCGTGTGTTAATAGTGGCTTGAGTTACGTCACGGAGACGAGCTGTTCGGCGAGAATCAATACTTGGCGCAGCTCGCCTGGAGGGGCTGAAGACGGGGCAGAGGGGACAACCCTTCTACCTGTGACGGTCCGGTCCGCTCTGCTCCGGGCCCAGGCCCTGCCCGGCCCGGCCCGGCCCGGCCCTGCCCTGCCCGGAGCACTCTGGCACGCAGGGCTCTGGCTGGCTCTCTGCTGGCCCTCGCGCCGCCCGCCCGCTCGGGCGCATTTGGTCTGGAAAAACATTTGTTCTGCCACCCAGCTGTGGTCCTCTCGCTCCGCTACCCCCCCCCCCCTCGCCCCCTTGCCCTGCCTGCTCTTCTTTCCAAAGCCGTGGGGAGCAGACGAGGTCGCAGCAGGTGGGACGGAAGGGAAGAAAATGTATATGGACTTGGCTGCTGCGCGTTTCCGCCACCCTGTTTGAGTTGAAATTGTCAAACTTAAAGGGACGAGAGAGGAAGGGAGCGTGGCTAGGCTTGGCCGGGTAGGTGATTGGCCGTCGAGAGTGGCGCAGAAAGAGAGAGAAGGATTTCGTCGAAACATCAATCTTCCAGGAGGCACAAGGACCGTGCGCGTCTCATGCCTCTCTGGGCACAGCGCGGCGCATCCGAGGCCGCGAAAAGTGAAACTGATAGCGCTCTCCACTCTCACCTCTCGACAATGCGAGCCCGAAAGCGATGAGTCATATGACCCACAATCCACCTATCTATTCTCATGCGACCATAATATGCTACTGGGGAAAATTTCTTGACACGAACTCAACGCACTGTAACGATTAGGTATGTGCAAGGCGCGATATGGACAGCTGCAAGGCAATGCGGTTTCATTCGAAAGTGAGTAAAGTGCAGCGCTCAGCACACTTTCGTACGCGTGATCAATCATCCTGGAGATCCGAACGCCTCGCCGCCGGGTGTCGGCTCGCCTGTCACGACCTTGCCTCGATGGGTAAAACACTTCCCATCAGTAATCGATATCTCCATATGCCAAAATACGCTGCGTCGCGTCGGACCGCGCGGCCTCCAGACAGAGGGGTAATTAAGCAGCCAGTAATGAGCTGGCCTTACCCTCAAAGCGCATGACCTCCGATCGCATATTTGAAATGCAAGGTTTGTCTGGAGCTGGAGACTGCTGCATAGGAGAATAGCAGGCTGGAGAAGATGTAAAGAAATTAATTAAAAAAATAGTGAGTTTACTCTGGAAAACCAAGTGAGTACAATTAATCATTATTTACTGCATAGATCTAAATATTCATCAAATAAATGTGTACATGCCCATGTATGCAGTAAATATTGAGTACATCCTCATTTACACACTATCTACTGAATACCTTGGCATGTACACTCGAAAAATCGCCCGGGAATGGTACATGCCAAGGCACCCAGCGAATAGTGTGAACTGTACATAGGCATGTAAACACTATTTACTGCATACATGGGCATGTGTATACACATATTATTCGCTGAATACTTCGAAGTAAGCAATAAATAATGAATACTTGTAAACACTTGGTTTTCCATAGGACATATTGAAAAGGACGTGAGAGCGGGGAGTAGGAAACGTGAAAAAAACTCATTCAATTCGTGATTCAAATGCAGTAACAAAAGAGAGGAAAATACGAGGGGGCAACCACCCGTGAAATCCTGTGTACAAACCCAGGGAAATCTCGACGAAATCTTCGGAAAACTCGATTAAATCTTCGGAAATCTTGATGAAATCATTGGAAATTCAACTGAGAAAACTCGTGAAATTTCATAGAAATCCCTCAAAATCTCAGAGCTAGCTAGAAATCTTTAAAAGAAATTATGAAACCTGGAGGAATCCCCTGCAGCCTTGTCAAATCTTTTACAATTTTGTGGAATTTCGCTAGTTTGCGAAATCTCACTTGAAGAAATCTTTACAAAATCAGCGGCGGAATCTTACTCGATCCACAGACATCTCATTTCAGTGAAATCCTGTGTACACTAGGATGGGGCGGGCTGGGGAGTGGCTGCCCCCTCGGGAAAATACAAAGAAATTATTCACAACATTGAAAAATGTTCGGCAATACATTGAAATGAACGATATGAATTACCCGCGAGAATTGAAGGACTGCGCGTACCACCACTGCACCGGCATGATTCTACCTGCGTGGAGGACTACTCTCCCACTCCGACCTTGTCACATATCCTGCCCACGCACGCGCTAATCACCGCGCCACTGATGGATGGTGAAGTGCGGACACGGCCCCTGCTAATTTGTCAGCTAATGATCCCTGCGAGTGAAACAGAGAGGCGACACGCGTCTCTGTTGGGCAATCCGAGACGCAACACTGACGCACCCCGGGCCGGCCGCGGCCGCGCGCCGTGTGAAACACTCGAGGAGGCGGGCGGCGGCCCTCGCCTTGCCCCGCGTCCGGCACGGCACGGGCAGCCATCAACAACACCACAGCCTGGATCAAGTAGTCTGATGACGAGTCTTACGCGTTGCCGTAAATTATGCCCGGGCGGCAAAGTCCCCCCCCCCCCGCCTGTCGGCACATTGCGCCCGCTCCAGTATTGGCGGGTAACACCCGAATTTACACCCGCAATAATTCTGAGCGGGCTGCCAATCACCGTGATTAGCAGCGGCTCAGCAGGCCGCCCCACCCCGCCCCGCCCCGCCCCGCCCCGCCCCGCCCCGCCCCGCCCCGCCCCGCCCCGCCCCGCCCCGCCCCTCCCCGCCCCACCCCGCCCCACCCCGCCCCACCCCGCCGCGCCCCGTGCTGCCCGGTAGCCGTAGGGTATGCGCGTCGAGCCGACGCGTGTGGAGCGGGCGGGAGGCGGGAGGCACCTGGTGATACCCGTGCGGAGCGCAGAGGCACGAAACCTCGAAAAGGGGTAATTTGGAGATCCGAGCGCTCCCAAGAATCTCTTTTGGCCTATGACAACGTATGATGTGAAAATAGTGCGAGCAGTAGTAGCGATTTCTGACTTACTTAACCCCCGTCCTCTCCCCCCCCCCAACCCCCAAAAAAAGGCTTCCTTGTGACTAAACGAAAAATCGTTGATTCTTAACAAACTTAAAGTTGCAGGGTGCCACTAGCCGTTGCGCCTAGCTGCTGACTAGATTGAGTGCCCCGATGAGCGAGGTGCAGAAGTGCAAAGGTGCAGAGCTAGTGCGGAAGACAGGAAAAGGAAATCCGGAGATGGGTCCCTGTGTAATATTGAGTAACGCACTTCAATACAATTAATATCGGTTTTCTTCTGTTCGCACCTAACCGCAGTACCTGATGTATGACCGTTTAAAACGATCTTAACGGAAATATGAAGTATGGTGTGGTTTGGAAAATAAATTGAATCTCGCTCCGACTCATGCTCCTCAGGTTTAGTGTGCAGTGCTGGTAGGTAAGTAGTCAAAAATCCACACGAAGACTCCAGTATGAGGCAAATGGGTAAATCTCCCTTTCTACCAGTCGAAAGTTAGTCTGATGTGTCGAGAGTTTTCCTAAACAGAGAGAACTACCCGCCACACCACTCTGGTGTATCGCCTCGTGAATTTTTGCCTACTTATCTCGCAACACGGTCACAGCAGTGCACCCTCGGCCGCGGGTCGCCGTGCAGCCTTGCACGTTGACACTGGTTATGAAAAGTCGTGGGCATTGCATTGCAGGTGACCTTATGCGCGCTCCACCCGCGACCCGACCTGACACCCAGTGTTTGCGATAGAACGAAACATGGTAAAAGCTGGGGCGCTCGCTTTAATATCGTTATCGCGCCGACTTAAAATCTCCCCAACCTGACCGAAAGTTAGAGGGCGCCAGCGGGCGGGGTGGGGGGAAGGGGGCAGCCCCCCCCCCCCCCCGGGCGCAGCGTTCAGTCGCAGCCCAGAGCCCAACGCCAACGCCCAACCCGCCCAACCCAGTCCGGCCCAGGCAGGCGGCCGGGCCCAGGCCCGCGTACAGCGAGCGGGTCAGGCCCGCCAACCTGATTGCTACATTGTTATGACAAGGTGGTTCAGGTTGGCTGCCCTGCCGCCGCCCTGCAGGGGCCCGCGCGGGGGCCTGCGGGCCTGCGGGCCGGGCTGGCGGGCCGGGCCAGGGCGCTGTGTCACTGAGGGCCGGGCCTCGTGCCGATCCGGCTGCGCCTCAACAGCGCCCAGGGGAAGGTCACCGAGAGTTTTATTCGGTAACGTAACGCCCCGCCCCGGGCCTGACAGCTCGCCGCGCCCCGCACCCCGCACCACCCCGCCCGCAGCACACTGCTGCTGGCCGCCACCGCTGCACCGCGCTCTGCGCCCTCCGCCCTCCGTGCCCGGTTTGAGAGACCTGCTCCAGAACAAGGCGCAGGCACACCGGAGCAGCAGCAGGCGCCGATGAAACGGAGCCAAGCGCAAAGAGCTTTGGCAAGCGTCGGGTCGGACTGGCTCGGGCGGGGTGGGGCGGGGCGGGGCGGGGCGGGGCGGGGCGGGGCGGGGCGGGGCGGGGCGGGGCGGGGGGCGGGGTGCTTGACGAGAGCTACATGTGCGAGGGGAACACGGCGACACGGTCTGCCGTGCGCACTGCGGCCGGACCACTCATACAGGCCGGCCAGCAGAGAGCCTCAAACAAGACCTGATAGAAGTAGTGCAGTATAGAAGACCTTTCAGCGTTAATGGAGCGAAATGAGCGGCGGCGGCCTTCGGCCTGAGCAGGGCGTGGCGTGGAGTGGCGTGGAGTGGCGTGGCGGGCTTACAGTGTCGCCGCTGGCCGGAGTGCGCCATGCGGCGAGCGTGCCCCGCCAGGGCCCGGAGAGGTGCCGCGGGTAATCTGGCAGGTGACCACCACGCTTCGTATCGCTGTAAACGGCGTCAGCAGCGTCGCGTCAGCCCCTCTCTATGGCCGGGGCCCGCCGGGGCCGGCGCGGGGAAGGGGGTCCACTATAGGCAGAGCGCGGTGCCCGTCTTCGCAGCGAGAGGTGTTCACTTCCACACACTCTATAAACTTTCTACAAAGAAATGTTTCGTAGAATACAATAAAGAATTCTGTACAACCGTAACATACAATAAATTTTCTTGTATTACAAAAAGTTTGTATTTGTAATACAAGGAAATTTCTTTGTATTACAAAGAAAATTTTGCTTTGCAGGTATTGGCTTTGTATTACGGTTGCACAGAATTCTTTGTAAGACAAGGAATTTTCTTTGTAAGAAGTTAAGAATGTAAAACATTGTACGGCCCAAAAGTAATCATTAAAAGAAATTAAATCAAAATTAAATCAATAAGAACGTCAAAGAAAAACCCGAAAAATCCAGAGCAAAAAACGGAAATAACAATTGAAAAAGTTAGAAATAAAGTGGTGAAAGATCCAAATTTATCAAAAACTGCAATTTTCCTTGAAAATCTAATGAAAAGGGGAAACATTTTTCTAAAGAAAATGTCAAATGTCATAAAAATCATTGTACACATTTTGTATAAGTGATCATCCTCCCGCTTCGCAGTGTGCTGGGCGCTATCCGAGATGTCCTTCACTATAAAGTCAAGCTTGACGGAGTTTTCTGGTTTTTCACGATTGTCCTTGATTTTTTCTGTTTTTTTTTCTAAACTATCTTGATTTTTCTCCGATTTTTATTTTTTATTTTCTGAGGACCCCTCGGGGCGCTCACGCTACTTGCCCGGCGATGCACGATGCAGCTCTGTCGCTAAATATCAGTTCGCATTCTATTATCGGTCCGCGACGGAGACGGGACAGGCTGTTCGGTACGTCCTCTCTGCCGGCGGCGTCGGGCTGATGAGCGCGCGCACGCGTTGCGCTCGCACTGGCTCGCACGAGCGCCCCGCCGTCATCGAGCCGCCAGTTTAGGACCCCCGAGGTGTAAAACTAAACGAATTCCCGCTGCGGCCGCGTGACGCGCAGGGCAAGGCTGCGTGCTCGGTCCAGCGCCCACCGCCATCCGTCAGCCAATCAAAGGCGGGGCGGGGCGGGGCGGGGCGGGGCGGGGCGGGGCGGCAGCACACCTGTCTCAACGTCCTCGCCGCCAGAATCGTATACCGGCCGTCCTGGCGGTCCTGGCCTGCCCGTCGTGCGGCCGTTACGGCAGCGGGCCCGATTGAGAGCATGTGTGTGTGTGTGTGTGTGTGTGTGTGTGTGTGTGTGTGTGTGTGTGTGTGTGTGTGTGTGTGTGTGTGTGTGTGTGTGTGTGTGTGTGTGTGTGTGTGTGCGCGCGCGCGTCTGTGTGCGTGCGGGGTCAGGAAAGGACTCGACACGGCTCATACCACGCAGAGCGACTGGCAGCGTCCAAACAGGAGAAGAAAACGGAAACTAGTATAGTCTGTCTTGGGTGACTTCCGATAATAGAATCGCCCCCCGCCCCACTAAGAAAGAAGTTGCAGTGGTCCAATTTACCTTACAGGCTCTTCCTGTGCGGCAGCAGGCGCTCTCTGAGTAAGGAGAAAAAGTCCGCGGTGATCTCGAGACGTGACGCAAGGGGACTGCTGGACTGCTGGACGTGGCGAGCAGCGGGCAGCGTAGTGCTCCTCAGACAATTTCTGCTCGATTTGCATAAGTGGGGCGTAGCGAGGCGAGGCGCCATCGGTCTCTGGATTTTGACAGGCGCACCGCTGGTAAACCCTCAGCATCGCACCACTTTCAATTAACTGTAATCGCGCGCTAAGCGAGTTGGCGGCCGCGCCAGAGCGGAGATCGACAGCCGTGCAAGTGACCGCGAGGCGCGGCGCGGTGGGGCGAAAGCCATTCAGAAATGCGGACCATTTTTTAATATTTTTTTTTCGCGAGCCTTTTTTTTTCCCCTTCCCGCCGCCGGTCACTAATGCGGTGCGCGGGGAAGACATTCATAACATGCACTAACGACTGGCAGGGGCGGGGGAGCGGGCGGCGGTGCATTTCGCCCCCGGGGATGGACAGTGCTGCCCGGTCCGGCCCGGCAGGCCCGGGCTCCGGTCGTCGTATGCATAAGGAGTGCATGAGATGCACGCCTGGGCCGCCGACCGTGTGGTGAGGTGCTCGTCCTCCCCAGGGACGGAAAATTGTTTTTCGTCAATGAAAGTATAATGAATGCGAGACACTCTCTTTTTGCCAGAAGCGAAAAGGAATATTGCAGCACTGCACATTCGCTCGAGACGTTAAGTATAAAATATGAGGCCAAGTCTGTGCAACGTTACACTGCTAAACCAAGTTTGCAACTGTTCTACACTTGTAAGTGTGCAGTTCCCTATTTGTCTCGTGCAGGTGGTCAAACTCAATAGCTGTGCAGTTATTGAACTCACTGAACTTAACGGCTGTGCGCTTGTTAGTGTTTAAATACAGTAGTTGTGCATTTGCAAGTATTCAACTGCGCCGCACAACGCTTACCTTGCTGACCGCTTGTATAACTGTTGAGTTCAACTCTGCTTGCAATTGCTCAACTTTAGGGTTGGCCCTTTGTGCGTATGAACGTAAGAGTTGCACATTTACAGGTGTTGAGCAGCTGCTCACTTGGTTTTACAGTGTCGAGAATATGAAACGATGGCAACTGCTCTTCAGCACTAACAAATGTATTATAGTTTTACAGCCTTGTACGTTAACCTTTATTCACCGAAAATAAAATAAAATGAAAGATCGCTGACCGTACGTTTTCCGGGTGGGCTGCTGCGCGCGTGTATAGCCCGGTACAGCCGGCCAGGCGGTGCGGGGCATCGTGCGCACTCACCCTCTCTGCGCTCAGCGCGACCAATCGGGGAATTTCAGGGTCGCTCTGACGCCTTGTATGTCCCCCGGGCGTACTGCCGCTCTCCGCTACGCCGCGCCACGCCGCGCCACGCCGCACCCAAACGCATACGAGGAGAGTGCCTTGAGGTTTTTCCTGGTACCGCCAAAATGCATGCGCCGTTACATTATGACCAGCAGTAACGTCGGCTGGGAAGCAGAATTTTAAGTAAGACACCCATCTTTCTGGTTTCACGTTTTAAAGCACGGCGGGGGTACACACCCAACGAAAAGAATCCCTGGTTCAAGCGTATTTTGATGTCCGTGTACCGGCAATCGTAGCACTATGTGTCCTAAAAGCGTATGAATCTAGCAAATGACGCGACCCACGCATGTGAAATCCTTCAGTTCTTTCACCAAGGTTCGTATGCTTGGCCCACACATTTCACACTTAGAATACGCTTGTCGGAGAAAAACGAATCATTTATGAGAGATACCCGCGTTATCAGACGTTCGAACCAAGCACTCTTTCTTCTGGGTCCATACCAAATCTACTTGTTACGAAAGTTACTCCAGGCATTTCCGGCTCATAATTTTGGCTACGCACTTCTTGAAGGGCTGCTATATTTCCATCGTGCAGAACGCTAAAAAAAAAAAAAAAAAATGTCCCAGGTAGCAAAAACTTGGATTTCAGTGTAGGAGTTGGCACTAGGTCTCACGCTAGGCGATAGGCAGTGCGGCTCGGCTACGCCCCTGACCAGTTCCAGTGGAGAGATAAGGACGGGGCGTCAGTCCCGGCTCGCCGCCTGATTGCTCGGCACGGCCGCAATGCTCAGCGACGATTGCCCAGGAAGAAAAGGCGCCCCGACCGACACTGCTGCCGGCGCCGCCCAGCCCGGCCCAGGAGGCCCAGCCCAGCCCAGCGGTATGCGCCGCGGCGCCTCAGACAGGCGAGGTCGCGGCGCCAACGACGTTATTCCCTCTGAGGTTGTTGTCGGCTCGTGAAATATTCCCTGTAGGGCAAAGGCGTATTGAGTCGCTACTGTTGCACCGACACACACATACAGAGCGAGAGGGAGGGAGAGAGAGAGAGAGAGAGAGAGAGAGAGAGAGAGAGAGAGAGAGAGAGAGAGAGAGAGAGGGGCACATACACGCGCGCGCCATGCTTTAACCTCCAGATTACCAACAAAGTGTATGGATGTATTGCGTGTATGAAGTGTCAAACTGCGTTGCGAATAAAGCTTTGTAATGCGAGCTCACGGAGTCCTTGAAAAAAAAAAAAGAAAGCAAATATATGGGACCTAAAGAAATGAAAATTCTCATAGTAGCTGAGCGCGCGTGGCCACCTGACAACGTCGCGCGTCCCTGCTCCCTTCGGTCCGACCCGCTTTCTTTTAGCGCGCTGCCCGTTCGGGTCGCTATCTCGCGAATCTCGCCCCGCGTCCACATTTCCTCTGTTTGCTCGCGGCCCCGCTGCAGCCCCGCTGCAGCCCCGCGCACCGCCCAGCTAATTGATTGAGGCGGAAGCGCTGTCTCGTAAAGTGCCGCGCGGAGGAGTGCTGTACTCGTACCGCCCGGCGGCGCAAGCAGCGCAAGGCGGGTCGGGTCCGGACGACTTCTGCGCGTCTCTGCGTAGCCTCGCTCCAGCAGCGTAGAAACTGGGACAAACATCTCATCCAATCATAGACCTCGGCGTGTGGAATCATGTTTGCAATGACGTCATTGCGCAGGGGAAGTTTCGTGTCTTCACTGCGTAATCCATGTAAACCATATGGAGATAGATTTCAAAAGTCTTTTTATAGAGGCCTGTCATCAAAGAATCTATTTTTTTTTTAAATTACTGTCTTAATTTTGCCAGTGTCCCGGTATGCTGCAGCGCGTGTGCGCCGCTCTCTTTACCGCATCTATTGTTACAACGTGCGCGGTGACCTCGCGCTCGGCCGAGGCCGCGTCAGCCAGCAGAACGCGCCTCCCTCCAGCCCACGCTCGGAAAACCTGTCAGTCGTTGAAACTTTATCATTTATTGATTTTCTCCGGGATCCCGTCGCCCGCCGCATAGCGCGCATAGCGGTACAAATGTCGGCCTGCCGCTTGCGCTTTCCCATGCATAACGGCCTTTCGTTGTCGTTCATTAAGGCGGCGGTCAGCTCAGCTGAGAGTGTGAAATACAGTTGATTATTATTGGCGTCGGATGACTGAAACAGGTGCAGCAACTCATTTTACGGCACCGCTGTTAAACCTATAGGGCATAATTGCCTTCGCATCGCTGCAACATTCGCCAGCATACAGCCATGACAATGCCTGACCTTACGCAACCAGATGTTTCTCTCTGTGTGTGTGTGTGTGTGTGTGTGTGTGTGTGTGTGTGTGTGCGCGCGCGCGCGCGGGAGAGCGGGCTACAGGGGCACGTGTCCGAGGGTTGTTCGGAGATGATGGCGCCTGATGGATAGGCAATTGTCGGTGAGCATGCCATCTCACTTGAGCGGGTTGCCTACCCTGGGATTGGCAGGGGTCCAGCCCATCCATGAAAGGCCCTGCTTTTCACTTAACCTGCATGCATTTTGCCTATCAAGTAGGACAACACGGTGCGAAAAAGCCAATCGCATGTGGTAAGTTAAACGAGACGTCACTTTTTCAGTTTTTTTGCAATCAGTATTTTAGCAGTGTGATTCCCAACTATTATTTTTCTCCTCGCTACAGGAAAAATAAAAAAAAGGGGCGTTTTGTAAAATACATGAAGAGCATGGCGACAGTCAGAGCCGTGGCGACCAACGGCTTATATATGTCTGCGCTGTGGGGATAACGAGGTCCCCTGGGCCCCCTCGGGTGTCGGCCCACCCCGCCCCGCCCGGTCAGCTTTTGCACTTTAGGTCGGCGGCGGCGCCAGCGCAGCAGCGGGCCCCGCCCCGCCCCGCCAGGCCCTGCGGACCGCACGCCAGCAGACAGATGGCGACGGCAGGAGCGGGGTGCGGGCGGCGTATGCAGCGCCGGTCCAGCGGGGGAGTTCTGCTGACTGTCTCCAGTGGGGTGGCCTGCTCGGGCCCCCGCCGGCCCCCGCCGGCCCCCGCCGGCCCCCGCCGGCCCCCGCCGGCCCCCGCCGGCCCCCGCCGGCCCCCGCCGGCCCCCGCCGGCCCCCGCCGGCCCCCGCCGGCCCCCGCCGGCCCCCGCCGGCCCCCGCCCCGCAGGTCTGTCGTCTCATGCACACCGAGGCCAGGGCTAGAGCAGGGAAACGAGCGAGCGCAGAAGCTCGTATGCGTCCGAAAACGACAGGTGAGAATGAGACGTTCGAACTACAACTTCGCTTCCTCTCACTCTCACCCCTCGTTTTCGGACGCAGACGAGCCCTCTGCGCTCGCTCGTTTCCCTGCTCTAGCCAGGGCCCAGCGAATAAACGCTGTCGATCAGTGTTGCCAGAAAAGTTAGGCTAAAAACCGCGCAATACACCTGCGTCCATAGGTAGTGGTATCTCCCGCCTGGCTACTAGGCAACTCCCCTGCACTCGTGCCCGGACGTTGTCTATGTAGGCAGGCGGAGATACAGTCCCATTATGCACAGGTGTATTGCGCTTTTTTTTTTTTTGCCTAACTTTCTGGCAACACTGCTGTCGATAGCTCGCTGTATTATTTCCAAGTGGTTGACGACTTTGAATATCTTTTTGAATCTCTTGATGCAATTCGGAGAAGTTGAAACAATTTTTGAGTAAAGTAGAGGAAATTTCGATCCCTTTTCCTCTGGCGTTGAGCGTGCGCCGCCCCGCCCTGCTCTGCCCTTTCCGCCTCCAAGCGCGCGCGCTCGCCCCGGCCCGGCCCGGCCCGCCGCTCCTGTTGATCGGATCATTAGCCGCTGCATTGCACGCCTCCGACCTTCGATTGCACGTCGCCATATCTTCATATCAGCCATAGCCGTCCCCCCGCGCACGGGGCGGGGGTAGGGTAGGCCACAATGCGTCGGTCATTTCCATTTCAATCAGGGCGCCAGGCCGGAGTAAATCTTGACTTGGTCGTTACCGCGCCGTAAATCCAGCTGTTGTGACACCTAGTAGGGGCGAGGGGTGGGGTGGGGTTGGGCGGGGGCTGGGGCGGGGCGGGGTGGGGCGGGGCGAGGGCTGCCTGGGCGCGGACGCGTGGTGGCGGCGGCGGCGGGGCGTACCGCGTGTGGCGGAGCGGGGCGGGGCGGGGCGGGGCGGGGCGGGGCGGGGCGTGGTGGGTTGCGGCGGCGGCGCACGGGCGGACGCGCGTGCAGGGATGAGGAAGAGTTATCGTTGTGACAATTGCTTTCGCACGGGTCTGTGCCTCGTCAAGTCTGAGGGGGAGATTGCGTTTGCGTCGCCCTTCCTCGGCCGCTTCCTGTCATAATTCTTCTCAACTCCGATGGTCGCGCAGTGACTTTGTTTCGAACAGCAGCTCCGCTCTGAAATTATTGTCTTTATGACTTAACAAAATTTTCTTCTCATATGTTTGTATGGCTATTTGATGGGAACGTGATTAACGGTGTCGGCTGGAATGCGGAGCAGACTTTTCGTTTTAGCTGTGTACTGGCCTAGCAGCAGTCAATAGTGCTGCGCAGCCAGCCGACACTCTGTAGTGGATGGCGGTGGCGAGAAAACTGGTCCATTGGCACCCGAGGCGAAAAGCTGGACTTACGCATTGTACCTGTCTCGGCACCTGCAGCGCGGTTTGCGCGCCCGACAAACTGATAGCCGCCTCTAGTGGGAATTAACCGAGCTAATTCTTTCCTGGGGAGGGAGAAGGAGTAGGAAGCAACAGCCTTGCATTTCCGCGTGAGTGCTCCCGCGTCCAAACACCTATCCTAGTGCAACGTGATACTTTGTAATTTGATCGATGTTTGTGATTGGATTGTTTCTGACGACCACATATGCGGCCACTGTTTTTCTGAACTCGCGAGAGGAGGCAGATATCAATTAGGATTGAGAAACTGTTCCAACATTTATCTAGTGCTGCTGAGGACATTAGCGGGCACGCAAAGCCATGAACCAAACCGCTCAAAGATGAATTTGTTTGTAGGTTTGTAAAATTTCTTAGGAAGAGTATTCGTTTGGAAATCGTGTGGTGCATTTTAAGAGGATTATCTTCTATTGGTTGTATTCAGCCTTAACGCCACTACAATAGACGCTCATTACTGGCGTAAACCCCTTTTGCTGAACATCTCTCTCAGTTCCGATCTACCTGTCCCATAACTCAGGATCAAATGCTTGCTGATTAATCGGACTGCATGAAATTCAATCTTCCGAGAGCAGACCACCTGCCCGCCAGGTCTGCACGGTCAGCACAGTTCTCTTCTCTCCAGCTCACAACCATAATCCAAATATTCGGAATGGTAGCAGGGCAACGAAATAGCAGTATCGCTTGGGTCTCTTGTTCAACCATACCCACCGACCCTCTTGTCTTATGACGGGAATGGCCCAATTGGCAAGCTGTTATGCTGCTTCGGACGTTTTCACTCCGCACCCCTCACTTCCGCACGCTTCAGTTATTTGCTGAGCTGACGGACCCAGCCCAGCCAGCCTTTCTCAACAGTCATACTTGTATGCCGTCCTGTCGCGTGGCGTGGAAGACATTCTCCCTTACCGAGCCACAACAATAAAGCCCGGGAAACCTAACGCATAAATAATTGGGATAGGGGGAAGAGGGAGAGAGGTGCAGGCGTGTGTGCCCAGCCTTGCCAGGCCCAGGCGCAGAGCGCAGACCGCCCTGACCCAGGCGTGGCCGCCACATTGTCGTCATTTCAAGCCTATACATTTGCCGATCGAGGGCGCGTTCCTTCTTAGCCCAGAGTTATGACCGGTATTGACAGCGCGGGCGCGGGGTAGGCGCGTGATACCACGTCGTAATGTAAAAGTGCACGGAAAACTAAGGTATTTACCAGCGTTTCTTATAGAGCCTGAATGCCAAACTGCTTTGCTAAATAAATATCCGTTAAACGATTGACGACTATCCTTTGCCTAAGCAGTTGAAGATGTCAAGTTGTTAGTGTACTCTTGCCGATATAACGCTTGTTGAAATAAAGGAGTTCTCAATAACCACCACTTTAGGAAACTTTTCAAATCCTGAATGCCAAAACTACCCACAGCTTTGACACTAATTCATCTCTCTCTCTCTCTCTCTCTCTCTCTCTCTCTCTCTCTCTCTCTCTCTCTCTCTCTCTCTCTCTCTCAATAAGCACGACGAGAGGTGTGGCTCACCAAGATCGTCGTGTGTGTGCGATCAGAGAGATCACGTGACCTGCAGGCTGCGTTTGAAACGCCCAGGTGTATATATAATGCATGATGGAGTACACATAGGGCTCGTAAGGTGACTGTCCAAGGACCTCCTGTCTGCCACCATGCATGGAGAGGGAGAGAGAAAGAGAGAGGTGCTCGCACGCGCCTCAGCGCGTTCCCGTTCTCATGCCCGCCCCGCCCCGCCTCCACAGCTCTGCTGAGCTATGTGTCTCCTGTTGGTCGCCCTGCTGTCCGGCAGTGCCAACTTGTTGATGCATTCGCTCCCGTGTGTTGTGTTGGTAGTCATAATGATCGCCAACCTGCGTGGGTCGACAAACAAAAGGTGCGCAAATTCTCGGCGGTATATTAACTCTCTCTCTCTCTCTCTCTCTCTCTCTCTCTCTCTCTCTCTCTCTCTCTCTCTCTCTCTCTCTCTCTCTCTCTCTCTCTCTCGCCCCCTCCCAACTCCTCTCTTCATCTATCTTTCATTCCATCTCTCTCTTTCTTGCCGGCTGACCCCACACATCGCGAGTTTCAATGTGCTTAATGCGCGGCTGTCAAAGAGCCCCGCCGCCAAAAACTGATGAAAAGTCCTGCATGAAAGAACTCTTTGCATATATGCGGACGGCAATAACCAGCCAGTGAGTGGAGTCTTGTCGTCTGCGTCGTTCCGTGTAGACGCCCGCCGCCGCAGCCCCGCCCCGCCCCGCCCCGCCCCGCCCCGCCCCGCCCCGCCCCGCCCCGCCCCGCCCCGCCCCGCCCTTCTCGGTGCGTTGCCTCACGAGTTCGGCCCATTGCATTGCGGGCAGCAGGTCCGCACGTCCGCCTCCTGCTTAGAGGTGTTATGTGGGTCACCTTGGCGGTGGGTGTGGTCGGGCGGGGCGGGGCGGGGCGGGGCGGGGCGGGGCGGGGCCCGCGCGCTCGCGAGCGGCAGCGGGTCCTGATCTCTGAACTTGTGACCGGCGGTGTGGTGTGGCCTACCACTTGGCTAACGCAGCAGTGCCCCGCAAGCACCTGACCGCTGTTGCTATGACAGCCGTATGCGTACTTATCGGCCTTTCAAACGGATTTCTTTTGCAACGTGTCTGGAGACACACACAGTGCCACGGCCAGCTGGGCCGACTCCACTACTACTGGCGGCGAGTATCGTCTCCGATCTAACATAACGACTGTCTGTCGCTATCACGGGGACTCAAATAAAGCAGCCGCCGCATAAATCGGATGATATCTGGATTTGATCGGGGCGCGCTCTACATTACAGACGGACGGACGGTGCCGGCCGCGAGGTGGCCGCCGGCTGCGTGCGGGGTGTGCAGCCTGTGCAGCCTGACCGCGCGCTGCAGCTCGCTCCCGTCGTCTCGAACGCCGTCCGGCCGGCAGATCCTGATCCCCTGATCCAATCCAAGTCGCGCTCTGGGCCGCTCGCTGCGCCGCGCTGCGCCGCTCTGCGCGAGGTGTCGAATGGCGTTGTTAATGGGAGGCTTGAAGCTGGAAGGGAGCGACTAAACGCTTGTCGGACAAAAAGGACCCGGCTAGCGGCGCGGCTTGTGACGTGTCTCCCTGCCAGGTCGGCGTTGCTAGAAGCCAGTTTGAAACATAATAACAGAGTCACAATTTTTTAAACGTGTTTTCAGAAAAGAAGAAAAACCAGCGATTTTAGAGGGAAACTCCGTTGCCTAAAAATCGCTAAAAATACACTCCTTAAAACTATCACACAATTTAAAAATTCATGATCTCAACTTACGATTAATTATAACTAATCATAGAATCGTAAATCGCAACTCAGATCATTGATTTTTTTTTTAAACACGAATTATCGATGTAGAAATACCTGCTCCCGACTAGTCAAGTCACTCCATCCCCCTCCCTGCTTCCTAAAGGAAATATCAAGCCTGTGTCTTTGAATACCGGCGTTAATTGCAGCCGTGGCGTGGCTACTCTCCTCTCCCCCCCCTTCTCTCTCTCTCTCTCTCTCTCTCTCTCCCTCTCTCTCTCTCTCTCTCTCTCTCTCTCTCCCTCTCCCTCTCCCTCTCCCTCCCCCTCCTCCCTCCCTCCCTCCCTCCCTCCCTCCCTCCCTCCCTCCCTCCCTCCCTCCCTCCCTCTCTCCGTAGCTCTCAGGCGGCTCTCGCGCGCTCGCCTGATAGTGCAATCAGCCCGCGGTAAATAGGATTCGTTATGACTGTAATGACACGCGCTTGTGCTTGTGCCGCCCGGACACTGGCGCAACTCATTGTGTTCGGGAGCCAATCGGCGCACACAAGTGGCCCGTTGCGGGCTTGCCTATGCACAGGGCTCTGCTGCTCCTGCCTCTATTTCTCTCTCTCCCCCACTCTGTCTCCTCCGCCCCCCCCCCCTCTCTCTCTCTCTCTCTCTCTCTCTCTCTCTCTCTCTCTCTCTCTCTCTCTCTCTCTCTCTCTCTCTCCCTCTCTCTCTCTCTCTCGGACCTTCTCCCTCCGCCGCGCGCGCATATTGCCATACCTCTTGTGTGTCGGCGAAGACCTTTTAATTGCAGATCGTGTTGCAGTCGTTGCAGTATCGGTTGTGATTGTGCGCGGGGCGGGGCAGGGGGGGGGGGGGCAGGAGGGGAGGGCCGCGCCTCCGTGACAAGCCTGGCCGTGAGCAGTCGAGGCGCGCTCA
This sequence comes from Frankliniella fusca, assembly GCA_029379305.1. Lineage (NCBI taxonomy): Eukaryota > Metazoa > Arthropoda > Insecta > Thysanoptera > Thripidae > Frankliniella > Frankliniella fusca. The sequence continues at coordinate 1,697,987 of JAHWGI010001430.1, read as the reverse complement.
GAGAGGGAAACAGCGGAAACTCCTGTATCTCTGTCGTCAAATTCAGTAGGGTAGGAGTTGAAACAGCTCGCCGATTTGGAACGACTGGCCGGTGATTTGGTCTGCAAGAGTATACTCCGCGGAATACCGGGCTGGAATACCCGTGGTGGAGTACTACATCCCGATTTTCCCGCTGCAGTATACCAAATAACTTGGGTAAATTTATTCGTAATGTTGCGAAGCATTTAGCTGATTTGTATAATTCATGGCATTGGCTTTGTAAGCACTTACAAAAATATCTAAGAAATTTACAACATTTTTGCAGTTTTTGTTTTATTACAATTAATCTAAGTTTCGGATCGGTATCGTAAATTTACGAGAACCATTTTGTGTTCCTTTTTAAAAAGGTAATTCAATGTCGAGTGTCACTTAAAATTTGATAGTTTTACAGATATCGTAACTTTACGAACTCTAATGGAAACTTTTCCCGTAACCCCTGCAAACATTTCTCTTGCAGGTGAATCCTATGGATTTGCTTCTCACGCTCACTACGCTTTTTTAAGCAAGTTTGTCTGAAACCTACCAAGCAAAGGCTTCGCGGCTTTGCATCGCCCAAAGCAGCCCCACGCTATACAGTGATGAACTATTCTTTTCTCAGTTTGAAGCTCTTCTTTCGTAAGCTTTCAAGCAGTGCGGATTTTACCTCTGGATTATCCTGGATTGACATACAGCAGGCTGTGGTGTGCCTATAGCGCGGTTTACCCAAGTCGTCGAGGTGCACACCGCGTCTCCACCAAACGGGACGCTCCTCCTCGCTGTCTGTGTGTACTGCACTCCATGTCGGTCCTGGCCGGGGCTGGGGCCGCCGGGGCCGCCGGGGCGCGCACAATTACCTCATACATCTGCCCGGCCCGGCCGGGCCCGGCCCTGCCGCCGCATGAGGCTCGGCTCAGTCACGCTGCAGCCGCGCCGCTACTGAGCAAGCGTCTGCGGGAAGGGGAGGTCACAGCAGTCACGGGACCGTCGTGTTGACCCCCGCCCCGCCCCGCCCCGCCCTGCGCAATTAACACGTCTGCCCGTCACACGTGACGGTGACCCCGGGCCAGGCCGGGCCAGGCCGTCACCCCCTATGAAAGGTCCCCGCCGTTCCGTAGCTCTGATAAATGTCAAAGTCAGAGAGAGGAAAAGAACTGTGTGTATAATCAAATGAGGTATCGGCCCGTTTATGCGGATATATTTTCATTTCTTCTTGTTATCGTTTATTTTTGCGTAGGGGCTTATCCAAGTGACGAGGGACTGTGAGCTGCGCGGTATTTAGCCGCCGCTTGGCGTGGGTTGTGAGGATGACGTCCTTCGGAGCGACGCGACGGCAATGGCGCAGGACCTGGAAACTGGCGGCGGCAGCTCGTTTTGAGAAATTGGAATATCAGCGAGGGATCCGGGCAGTGCCGGGCCGGACCGGGCCGGGGCTGGGACCGCGATACACCGACAGGCAAATGGACTGCGATAGTCCGGCTTCCGTGCAATTCGTCTCTTACATGAGGTACAAGGAAAAGCACTGCGAGTCTTCTTTTCACGAATCGACACGCGCGCACCGCTTGAAATACGAGCGACGGGTGGCGGCGCGGCGCGGCCGCCCTAGTACGCGGAGAGTGCGGGAGAGAGAGAGAGAGAGAGAGAGAGAGAGAGAGAGAGAGAGAGAGAGAGAGAGAGAGAGAGAGAGAGAGAGAGAGAGAGTGAGTGAGGCCTGGGCGGGATGCAGCCGCCCAGTCTAATTGGCGATTTATGCAGAGACAGTAAGTTATCTGGGACGCTGGGCTGCGCAGGCTGCGGCAGGTGTCGCCACTCTCTGTCAGCTGTCAGCAGCTCTGTGGCCGGGGCCGGCCGGGCCACGTGGGCCGGGCTGCTCGCGGTGGGCGTGTCGAGTCGATACGGTAGCGCTGCTGTGCGGCGCTGCACGTGCGCTGCATACACTATACACCATGACAAATGACGAGCGAAAAATAGTTTTAGGCCCGCGGGCCCGGGCCGGGCCGGGCGGCGCGCTCGCGAGACAAGATAAGGTAAGAGCGGCCGACGCGATGGATTGCTGATGTTGAGCGCGGTGCGGTGGGGCGGGGGGCGGGGTGGGGGCGAGTCGCGTGCATGGTTGAAAACGATGTCCGATTTTTTTAGGATAAAGGGAAAACTTTGAGGAATTCCCTGATTTTGCGGGAAACTCTGTATTTGAGGATGTTTCCCTAAATCACCCTAAATTTTACCCAAATTTCCTCGGATTACTAGTAATCCGAACAATCCTTTGTCAGCTGGATTGCCCAAGTCGTTTCCCTCTCGGCGTTTTCGCTAAATTCTATTTCCGTTATTTCCCTGTGAAATTCATCTCCGAGTGTGTGCGCCGCGCTTGCTTGGCCCGGGCCGGTCCGCTGCATGTAGCGACCCCGTTCCTAAACACGCCGATGCATAATCTGGCTGGGATCGAGGAAAATCGTGCAAGAGCGGGATCCGTACAAGTGCGCTGGGAGGCGGGGATGTTGTGACTACTTACGTATTTATTACAACACGGGACAAAATGCAAATGTGCTGCAATATTTTTACAGTTTAGCGTAAAAATACTTTGTATATAGTATATTAGTGTTTAAAGGTCAAAAGTTATGAGTCTCTTGAATTTGAACGATTAAGACCTTACCTTTTCTTTTAATAAATATCTCAATATCCGCTCGTGCTTTCGTGCTCGTACACTGTATCATCTAGCACCAAAATGTAAGCGCTGATGGGGTTCACGCAGCAATTTTGTACAATTTCTCAATACAGACTGGTTTGTCCCCGATCCCGTGCAGCAGCTGAGGCTGACTGATGGCAGCGCCCGATCTACGACACGTTCTCTTACGCCCTCGGGCGGCGGATACCGGTGTCTGTGCGTGTGGCTGCTTGTGTGTGTGTGTGTGTGTGTGTGTGTGTTGGCCTAGCCAAGTACTGATGCCCTCCAGCCACGTCGAGTTGGGGGCAATAGTCTGCCCTCTTTTAAAACGGCCACAAAATAGACTCAATTCTAGCTTTGCTTTATTTATTCATATTTAAACACCGGTTTCTTTGTCATACCCAGCCGAGCACTGATAGTTGAATTTATAATACGAAATTGTAAAAATAGAAAATTATGTCCGTGGTCGTCATCGAGCTCTGTAACGGGTTTGCGTAAATTTACGATACCAATAATTACACACACAGGAAAATGGCTTAGCAAATTCAGCGGATCAAATTCATAACAGACAAATTTTTAGCGAAATGTGTACATTTGAATTGGTATGAGAAAATCAGAAAATAATTTCGTCAAGTTGACTAAATGTTTATTTGTTCAACAACACTTTATTTTAATTATTTAATTTAATTACTTTAAATACCGGTGAGTACGCTAATTAGTAGAGCCGGAGTACGAAAAATTATTTTTCTGTTTTAGGAACTTAAGTATGCAATGTACCCTGGTTTGCATGAATCAACTATTGTTTTCTGAGTTGAAATTTACAACACACACAAAAAAAAGATAAGTGTTAAAAAATTCACGAAAAATAACTCTTAAAGTGTAAAGGTTTTCCAACCAAACTGGTTGAGAAAATTTGTTGTATTGTTGTAGGATTGTCGGTATAGAGTCGCCTCGTTCGTTTTCCAGGGGGGGAAGCGGGGGGCTGCCATAACTCATCCCTTTTACATCAGGGTTTGTAGAATTTTTACCTTCTCGGGGGAATCATTGTTTAATTTAATTTCTCCCTTTTGACGAATGCGCTCAAGCACGGCGGGTAGCGTGCGGGGCGGGGCGGCGCGTGCCTCGCGTGCGTGCGTCTGTCTCGTGCGTAAAGCCTCGGGGGGAAGTCCAGGTTCGTTTTGTGCAAATGAGACGCCGAACAGGACCTGGGCTGGGGACTGCACGCCAGCGCTGCCAGCGCCAGGCCGGGCCGCCGGGCCGCGGTGCCACCTAGTTGCGCCCCGCGGCCAGAGCGCTAATGGTGGCAGCTGCCAGCCAGGCCGCTCTCCGACCCGCAGAGGAATTTGGACTCGGGGCACTACAAAACTCTGGACATTTCATTCTGTTTGCGTTCTGAACTTTTATACTCACTTTGTTCTAGCCTTCGGTATTTTAGTCATTATTTCACGATGATACTGTACCAATTTTTTTTCCGCACTTCATATTGAGATATGAGTATCTTTTATCAATACCCTCTTTTCATCCTCTTCAATTTATGGGTCTCCGTGGAAACGGAACTGTATTGCCCTAGCGTTGCACGGGAATGAAATGAGATGCGGCTAATTCTATTGGTACACGCCATGGCAATTTTTCAGATCCTGCGCTGCCGTAAGTTAAGTTTGGAGAGGACGAGGATAGAGTTCCCCGCGCGGCGATTGTATTCGAGGAATTCGAGGAACGCTATACATAAAGTCATTAGCAAAATGAAATTCAAAGCAGACGGGGCGTGGCGGGGTGTGGTAGCGAGTTGGGGCGGGGCGGGGCGGGGCGGGGCGGGGCCGGTCTGGGTCGAACCAGGAGGGCCCTGGAGGCGCGTGCGACGACTGATAACAGACTCGACGACAACTCCCTGCAGGATCGACGGATGAGTCTAAATTCTTGGGAATTAATTAAGGTAATAAAGCACACGATTCCAGGGGGATATAAGGGGTGGCAGCCCCCTGGAGAAAGGCCCGGCCGAGTCGGACCTGGCCGGGCTGTAGGCTGTAGAGGAGATATGGGGTGGGGTGGCGGGTGAAAGCAACAGAGCTGAGGCAAGTGAGGCCCGCCCGCCCTGCGCTGCCCAGCGCTGCGATAGGGGGGAAGACGTAAAACGAGATATGGGATGGGGAGACGCCTGTACCCATTGCCCAAGCGGACGCACCGTATGGCGTGTTTCATTACTGCCTGAGTCTGTTCTTTATTTTATGTGTATCGTGTATATACAATACTTAATTCTATTTTCTTTAAAAAAAAGGTAAATGTAGATGAACGCAAAAAGCCAATCGTTTTCAGTTTAATTGTTTAGTTTTCCATTTTCTAGTTTTATTTCTTAAAGCTTCTTAATCATGAATAAGTTTTGAGAGTTCGATGTTGTTTATAGGTCTCTAGATACATTCTCATGGAGAGCACACTCGGTAGTGCACGTTCCGCCTCCCCGGCCACCGGCGCGGCCTCCTCGGAGATGGGGTGAAAGGTCTCCACAATGAGGGGGAAGTAAGGAGGGTGGCGGGGCAGGGCAGGGCAGGGCGCGGTGAGCACTGCCGCAGGCTGCCGCGGAGCCGCCCCACCCCGCCCCGCCCCGCCCCGCCCCGCCCCGCCCCACCCCTACCCGGCCGCGCGCCGCCTTCTCGTGGGTCGTTTTCCGGCGGTTGCGTGCCCGCCGACCCTTGCCGGCCTCCTGGCCCCCGCCCTAAAGTCACAGCCCGGCCGGGCCACACCAGCCCCCGCCCCGCCCCGCCCCGCCCCGCCCCGCCCCGCCCCGCCCCGCCCCGCCTGATCCACAACAGGTTCTCATAAGGTCCCCTACCCCCTCATGTTTACACCCCATTTGAGTCCCGCGTCGCTCCTCGTGGGCTTATCGCGCCCGCCCCGCCCCGCCCCGCCCCGCCCCGCCCCGCCCCGCCCCGCCCCGCCCCGCCCCGCCCGGGCGCGCCCGCAGGGTGAGTGAGTTACGCCCCCCGGGTCGGTATCTCTACACCCGCCGAGGCGATCCGTCGATCAGCTGTCCCGGTATATCGTTTGACCGGCGAGCGCCACGGTGGTGCCGCCCGACCCCGCCGCCCCCCGCCCCGCCCCGCCCCGCCCCGCCCCGCCCCGCCCCTTCGCACCGCGCCGTCTGCGCCCAATAAAACACTTCTTATCCGCTGCACAAGCAGCCCGTCGGCACGCCGCGGTCCGGAGGTTCAGCGCCCGTCCCGTCCCGTCCGTCCCGCGTCCCGCCGGCGTCTGTGACCTCCGGGCGCCTCCGGGCCGACCTGGCCGACGGGGCGGAGCGGGCGGAGCGGGGACGCAAATTATATTACCGGGCCATGTCTAACCAGAACTTTCCGTTGTAAAATAAATTTTTGTTTTGTTTTGTTTTGGTGATTTGCTTGAAAACAGTCTCCATGAATATTACAGTATCTCTCTACGCCGCCGTTTTAATTTGATTTACTTTTGACGCTAGCCATTCAAATTTATTGCCGGGGGTTGGTATTTTCTTTTGTGTGTCGTGTGTATTCAGTGTAGGCGGCACGGCCGTGCGTTCGTGCTGGTCTGGCCGTGTTTGCTTTGCGATCTCCTTCATCTACGCGATGGCGGGAGAGGGCGAGAGGGGCGAAAGGCGTTATGGGGCGAAAGGAAGGAAAGGCGGGGGAGAAAGGAGCCGGGAAGGAAGAGGTGTCTCGAGGCGTGACGTTTGACAGGGGCGGCGCGTCCTCAAGTGTGAAGGTCAAATGGCGCAAACAGAATGCCGGGAGGGGAGAGGGCGCCAGTATGCGCGTGGGGTGCCTTGTTATCTGCCTGCAGCTCCTCGCCTCCCATTGAGGAGGTGGCGAGTGGGACCTGGGACCACAGGGGCCGTGATGGTGAATGTGAGGGCCGTCTCTGGGCTGGGCTGCTCCCAGCTGCCAGCTCGGCCGCCGGCAGGCCTGCCTGCCTGCCTGCCTGCCTGCCTGCCTGCCTGCCTGCCTGCCTGCCTGGTTGCCTCCCTGCCTCGCCCCGCCTCCTCCTCCTCCTCCGATCAAGCTGAAAATTCGATATCCAGGAAACAACACATGCCTCATCCGGCCCAATGAGAGCCGAGCCGCGGGGGAGATAAGGTGGCCGGGTGGTGTGGGGCTGCTGTGGGCGTCGAGGGTCTCGCCGTGGGCCTCGAGTCTGCTTCCGAACCAACCCCCCCCCCCCCCTCCCTCCCAACCCCTCATACCTTTCCCCTCGCACGCCTAGTCTTTTGCCGGGCGCGTGGGGCAAGAACAAGGCAAAAGGAGTGGAAATGTGTTTTTTATTTTTTTTTGGCGAGTAAAGCTATCGCGGGCCAGATAGTGGGAATTAATATCGCCCGCGCTGATGTATGGGAGGTCCACGCCGCGGCCCGGGCCGAGGCTGTTTCCGGCTCCGTGGCGTAGTGTAACCTGTAATCTAAATGCTTCTCGCGCTGCTGGCGGCTGCAGGCTGCAGGCCGCGGCCGCTGAGCGCGCTGAGCGACGCATGTAGGCCGGCGCGTCGCGGCGTCGCTCCCCGCCGGAAGAAGGAGTCACGATTCAAAAACAATCGCGACGTATCGGGACCAGGAGGGCAGGGCGCCACGGCTGCGACGCCGGCGCGACCGAGTCCGCGTGACGGCCGCGTGACGCCGGGGTGACGAGGAGGACACGTCGCGTCCGTCCCCGGGACTCGTACGCCACGGACCCTGGGACTCTGGGGCCTGAGCTGGGAGCTAGTGCCCCGCCGCATACGCACTACCGTATGCTTGAGGGAGTGCCGGGGGGGTCCTTCACTATAAATTCAAGCTTTCACCGAGTCTTCTGGTTCTTAGTGATTTTCATTGATTTTTACTGATTATTTTATTGATTTTTTCTGATTTTTTCTGTTTTATTCCTTATTTTGGTTTAGGATGTTCACTATTTTTCAGCAGATGATACCAAAGGTAGCATCTGCTTTTACTCTCGATCTCGTTCGTCTTCTTAAAAAGGTTATGAGAAAATGGGGTTAATATATAAGAGAGGGTTGGGAGGGCGGGTGTCTCCGTAAAAACGGTCTAGCTACGTCAAAAACGTAACAGTTCTTACGTCAGTGACACGTCAGTGACACGTCAGTGACACGTCAGTGACACGTCAGTGACACGTCAGTGACACGTCAGTGACACGTCAGTGACACGTCAGTGACACGTCAGTGACACGTCAGTGACACGTCAGTGACACGTCAGTGACACGTCAGTGACACCCCGTTTAAAAATGATCACCCCCAGAAACAGCCCGGACGGGGGCACTTTTCGGGTAACCCCGATGCCTGGCGGGCAGCCCGGAATCACACCCAGAAAGTGACAAAAACCGCAAGTTTCTGGGTGTCCCCGGAGGCGCCCTCGGACTGTTTTCGGGGTACCCCGGAGGCGTGTTCGGACTGTTTTCGGGGTACCCCGGAGCCACGTTCGGAATGTTTACGGGGTAGCCCGGCTGGTCGGCAAGCCCGCAGGCGATGCTTTACCCCCTCCACCCATCCCCCCCCCCTTTACTCCTCTACTGCTTCTAGGGTGCTACAAGTTTTCCTGTTCTGAGTGTTCTTTATTTTAATAAATCCGATGGTACCCTGTACATAATACCAGCCCTACGGTTAAACCAAGAGTGCAACTGCGCTCAACACTTACTGCATGTGTACAACTTCCAGTCCGACACATGCAAGTGTTCAACTCGAACGTTGTGCACTTGTAAGTGTACGTACAACTGCCCCGTGCAACACTTCCCCTGTTGAACTCTGGCAGGTGCTCACGGTAAAAATAGTTCCTTCCTTGTATTTCAAGATCTTTCTTGGATCTTATGGAAAATACCAATGGACCTCTAAGACAGATCTTGAAATATAAGAAACTATTATTACCGTGCACAACTGCCGAGTTGCGCATACTTGCACGTATTAGACTGGAAGCTGCACACTTACAAATGTTGAGCTGTTGCACACTTGGCTTAATAGTGCAGGGCCATTTTCGCGTCCTCCCAGTTGCTGCTGCTAAGTAATCGTGGTCCTGTGGCCTCCTGCTGATGCTGCTGAGCACATCTTTCGTACGTCCGCGCACCACGGCTGTCACCAGCAGACTGGCTGGCGAGAGAGCGAAGAAGCGAATAGTGGCCGCGGTACACGTTACATACTGAAAAAATCGCGCATTTTGTGAAAGAAGCACCAAAATTTGCAGAGACGTTCTTTAAGGTATAAGGAACAATTCTGTCCGAAGGCCTTTTGAGATTTTCGAACCGTTCAGCCTGTACCGTTCAATTCGTACAACTTGAACACAATGGGATAAGTAGCAGTAACGCAGGCCCTAATTAAGCTAACGAGTGGCGTGGGGTATGTACACCACCTAATTTGATGGTGCCCAACACGATGAAAAGGTCAGTTGGGCGATTCGAACACTTTTGAACACTTCTTTGAACGTTTTTGTACATTTTTGAATGCTGTCATGCCTCGCGGCAGAAACCCTGTAATTTTGACCCTTTAAGCAGTTTTTTTTACATAGTGAAATTCTGACAGGCTAGAGGGTTGTACAGGACCATCTCCCTAGCGTGTACAATCCCGTTCCGAACACTGACTTGAACACTGAGTTGAACAAAATAAGTTGTTTTCGAAGCTAGGTATCAGACACGTCGATTCCATGTGAAATGGGCACGCTAATGACGAATCTGGACACAGAAACAAGGTTTCTCCACTCTGGAACACTTTACTGCTCCGTCCCGAACGCTGACTGGAACACTGAGTTGAACAAAATATTCTGCTTTCAAACAAACCCAGGTATTACACACGACGGTACAGAGAGAAAGGGGCCCACCAATGACGAATTTGGACACAAAAAAAACGTTGGTCTGCTCGGGAACTCTTACCGAACCGTTCTGGAAGCTAGTTGGAACAATGACATCTTTTAAATCTTGAACCCAAAATAGCTTTTTGAATTTAAAAATGTAGAGCATCCTAAATTAGTACAATATCCCGTAAAATGTTCCAGACTAGATTTCATCGCATTACCTTCCTCTGCCTTTCCTGCTGCGAGAAGAAAACGACTATTATTTTTGATTACAGCCTGGCAACAATTTTAAATACGAAATGTGCGACCGTACTGTGAATATAGACAGCCAAATCAGAAAAGGCAATGCCCTCGCATGTGACAGAACCGTCGCTCTTATTTTCTTGGGTTCCCACTCGCCTTGCCTTACACTGTTAAAAATTCTATACCCCCATGTCTCAGATACTACGGTAAAACCGTTTTGTTTGGTGACGGGACGACAATCTGAAAAATTACGGTGTTTTCCGTGACCAATTCCGTAGTTTCAGTTTCTTGAAACTTCGAAAAAAGTTGAAATACCGGCTTATGTGAAATATACGGTCATAAGTAGTACGGACGAACCGTACCCAATAAAAACGGTCCGGACGCTGATGGAGCACAACTGATGTCATTGCTCTTGAGCCAAAGTACCATTTAAGGTGCCTTACTAAGTTGAATACACTGTCAGAAGTTTTCACGGTAATTAGTACGGTTTTCCCCGTAAATTTTTTACCGTTTTAATAGGGTACGGTTCGTCCGTACTACTTGTGACCGTATATTCCACATAAGCCTGCATTTCAACTTTTTTCGAAGTTTCAAGAAACTGAAACTACGGAATTGGTCACGGAAAATACCGTAATTTTTCAGATATTGTCGTCCCGTCACCAAACAAAACGGTTTTACCGTAGTATCTGGTACATGGGGGTACGGAATTTTTAACAGTGTAAGGCGAGGAGAGTGGGAACCCAAGAAAATAAGAGCGACGGTTCTGTCACATGCGAGGGCATTGCCTTTTCTGATTTGGCTGTCTATATTCACAGTACGGTCGCACATTTCGTATTTTAAATTGTTGCCAGGCTGTAATCAAAAATAATAGTCGTTTTCTTCTCGCAGCAGGAAGGGCAGAGGAAGGTAATGCGATGAAATCTAGTCTGGAACATTTTACGGGATATTGTACTAATTTAGGAGGCTCTACATTTTTAAATTCAAAAAGCTATTTTGGGTTCAAGATTTAAAAGATGTCATTGTTCCAACTAGCTTCCAGAACGGTTCGGTAAGAGTTCCCGAGCAGACCAACGTTTTTTTTGTGTCCAAATTCGTCATTGGTGGGCCCCTTTCTCTGTACCGTCGTGTGTAATACCTGGGTTTGTTTGAAAGCAGAATATTTTGTTCAACTCAGTGTTCCAGTCAGCGTTCGGGACGGAGCAGTAAAGTGTTCCAGAGTGGAGAAACCTTGTTTCTATGTCCAGATTCGATACTAGCGGGCTCCTTTCACACAGAATCGACGTGTCGGATACCTAGCTTTGAAAACAAATAATTTTGTTCAACTCATTGTTCCATTCAGTGTTCGGAACGAAGCGGAAAGTGTTCCAGAGTGGAGAAACCTTGTTTCTGTGTCCAGATTCGTCATTAGCGTGCCCATTTCACATGGAATCGACGTGTCTGATACCTAGCTTCGAAAACAACTTATTTTGTTCAACTCAGTGTTCAAGTCAGTGTTCGGAACGGGATTGTACACGCTAGGGAGATGGTCCTGTACAACCCTCTAGCCTGTCAGAATTTCACTATGTAAAAAAAAACTGCTTAAAGGGTCAAAATTACAGGGTTTCTGCCGCGAGGCATGACAGCATTCAAAAATGTACAAAAACGTTCAAAGAAGTGTTCAAAAGTGTTCGAATCGCCCAACTGACCTTTTCATCGTGTTGGGCACCATCAAATTAGGTGGTGTACATACTCCACGCCACTCGTTAGCTTAATTAGGGCCTGCGTTACTGCTACTTATCCCATTGTGTTCAAGTTGTACGAATTGAACGGTACAGGCTGAACGGTTCGAAAATCTCAAAAGGCCTTCGGACAGAATTGTTCCTTATACCTTTAAGAACGTCTCTGCAAATTTTGGTGCTTCTTTCACAAAATGCGCGATTTTTTCACGTACCTCGGCCACTAGAAGTGGAGGGCAGAGTCGAGCTCGAGCACCAGGTAGCCGGTGACTCCTGGCCCCGGTGGGTGCAGGCTTCCGGATTATCCCCAGTCTCCCCTCCGTCCTGCGCGTCAGCCGATGCAATTCCTGGAAGGGAAATACTCCGCCGAATCCTGGTCGAGGCAGCGGCTCGCGGACGAATCTCGGGCATCCCCATACCCGAGTCCGGGGTGAATTCGGTGTTCCCCGTTGGACGTCAGGCTCTCGGACGAATCTCGGGGATACCCATACCCGCGTCCGGGGTGAAAACGGGCAGCCCCGGGGACGCGACGGAAGGAAAATGGGACACCCCGGGATGAGATCGGACTCTTTTTGGGGCTGCCCGTGGCGTCCGGGGCTAATTCGGACAAGTTACGGCAACTTCTCGGGGTAAAATATTTTCAAACGGGACGTCAGTGACACGTCAGTGACACGTCAGTGACACGTCAGTGACACGTCAGTGACACGTCAGTGACACGTCAGTGACACGTCAGTGACACGTCAGTGACACGTCAGTGACACGTCAGTGACACGTCAGTGACACGTCAGTGACACGTCAGTGACACGTCAGTGACACGTCAGTGACACGTCAGTGACACGTCAGTGACACGTCAGTGACACGTCAGTGACACGTCAGTGACACGTCAGTGACACGTCAGTGACACGTCAGTGACACGTCAGTGACACGTCAGTGACACGTCAGTGACACGTCAGTGACACGTCAGTGACACGTCAGTGACACGTCAGTGACACGTCAGTGACACGTCAGTGACACGTCAGTGACACGTCAGTGACACGTCAGTGACACGTCAGTGACACGTCAGTGACACGTCAGTGACACGTCAGTGACACGTCAGTGACACGTCAGTGACACGTCAGTGACACGTCAGTGACACGTCAGTGACACGTCAGTGACACGTCAGTGACACGTCAGTGACAGAGACTTTAGTGACTTTATGAAAAAGCATCTATCATCTGCTATCACGTTAGCGTTAGCGATAACGTTTTTTTTTTTTTTTTTTTTTTAATGAAGGACTCCTTGGGGAGGGCTCCTCACATGGTCGCATGTGGTGGTCGTTGAAACGCCGCGCGATGTGAGGTCGCAGGCCCTACAATTGCTGAACGGAGTGGTCGCCTGAATTAAAAAGCCATTTCACCCCGCAGTGTTTGTCACATGCCGGTTTCACTGCCGCCGGGCCGGGCCGCCCCGGCGAGGTGTGGGGATGTGAGCGCCCAGCAGCACAACAAGGGCAGATAAACCCGCGCAGGGAGGAGAGGGCACGCCGGGCGCCGCCAGGGCACACAGACTGAGCCGGACGCGCAAAACGTCGCAATGCATACAAAGACCCGACGTGTGAGTGTGTGTGTGTGTGTTCATGTATCTGTGTGTGCTTATATGTCCCCTCGGACAAGTGCAAGTGAGTCTCGCCTCCCTATGCGAAGCACGAGACGATCAGAACGATACGATGTGAGTCTGGACAATTTTACGAGCTGTCTTCCTGCTCTCAGTCTCTCTCTCTCTCTCTCTCCCTCCCTCCCTCTCTCTCTCTCTCTCCCTCCCTCCCTCCCTCCCTCCCTCCCTCCCTCCCTGCCTCTGTCTCTGCCATGCTGCTGGTGGATTTGGGCTTTGGGCTCTAGACTGGGCCCAGCCGGTCTGGTCGAGCGCACCACCCCGGGATCTGCAAGCGCTATAAAATGGAGACCTTACAGCAGGGGATGTAGCCCAGGCCCCGGGCCGGGCCGGGCCGGGCCGGGCCGCCCTTACTGCACCGCCCCCTCCACTGGCAGAGATGGACTTTACCGGCGAGGAAGAGAGCACTGCAAGGAAACTTTAAACGAATGACGCCTTGCCATGCGCGGCGTGCCCCGTATGTAGCCTCGCAGGCTTACTGCCCCATGGGCAGACGGCGTGCGACGAGGACATTTTGCTAAAAAGCGTTGGCTGTGTGGCCGTTTCTAGTGCGATGGACAACCCCTGCAGTGCCCGTGCCGGCCCGTGCCCCAGCCCAGCAGCCAGGCCCTGCCCCGCCGGGCCCCGCCGGGCCTCAGCCTGCTTGGCTTTACGATGTGTTGTTTCCAATGGGCCGGCTGAAATATGTTAATTGCTGGGAACACCATGGCGCCAGGCGCCATCCCCCCGGCCTGGCTAGCGCCGCCAGCGGCCTGGACCGCACCACAACTCAGCCCACCCTCCACTGCAGGCTAGCCCAGCCCAGGCCGGGCCGGGCCGGGCCGCCCCCGGGTCGAGTCCCACCCCGCGCGCAACCATCAGGAGAGGGCTGGCAGCAGCGAAACCAGACGAGAGAGGCAATCCTGAAAACGCAGCGTGTTATTTTTTTTACGGGTGTCTGTAGGGCGTACGCAGTCGTACGTCTCCAAAGTCCTATGCTGACCGCTCCACACTCGTCTATCTCTAAACGCACGTATGACGTTTCAAGTTTTGCTGAAAACGTGATTAAATTGCAGCAAACACGAAAGAAATGATTAGTTGTGCGAACTAACGTTTTAGTTGGTTTTGCCCTTACTAGCACTTTTTGTTATGATAACTAAAACTCGGTTGTGGAAACGCATGTTTGAATTGTCACAGCAAAAATGTAGTTGGCACAAAGAACGGAGCGTTGCCAGAGAGAAGCGGTTCGTTGGTTCGGCAAAAATAGACCAAAGCGCCATTCCGTCAGACCAACGAACCGCTTCGCTGTGCCAACGCACCGTTCGCCGTGCCAACTACGTTTTCGCTGTGACAATATCCAAACATGCTTTCCCACAACCGAGTTTTGGTTATCACAACGAAAAAGTGTTAGTAAGGGCATAACCAACGTTAGTCCGCGCAACAATGCGTGAAAGATTGCGCTGAATGGTGCATCCAGGCTGCGTCCGCGCCGCGCCGGGCTGGGCCGCGGCTGCCACACTCATTTCCTAAATGGAGAGCGACAGCAGCGCCTCCTCGGCTTGCCGGGGCCGCCCGGGGCCGGTACGCGCACCAGCCCCGGAGGAAAAAAAATGGTATGGGGCGAGTTGTTATCTGACTTTTATCAGTCCTTTCCCTGACCCTCCCCCTTTCACCTTACGGCCCGCTCACGCAACCGGCTGCGGGTTGAGTCGGGGGAGGAGGAGGTGAGGGGAGCGGGTGTGACTGTTGGGCATGGCACCACCAAGAATCGGGGGCCGTGGTGGCCGTGGTGGCCGGGGTGGCCGGGGTGCGGTCCCCCCTCGGCGCCGCGGGCCACGCCAGGCGCGCTGCTCCCCGCCGCCCCCACGCCCCGCCCGCGTGGAGCACGCACGGCACGGGGCCAGGGGCCGGGGGCTGGGGGAGAGCAGGGGTTGTTTGTAGGCGGCAGGCACTCGCTCGACTTGTGGAGGGCTTTTGCTTGGAGCAGGCGGCCGGGTAGCAGACGAATGTGACAACCCCACGCGACCTCTTAGCACCACACACGCGCGGGCATGCGCGCGATGCTCAACAAACACACACATTAATGCAGGTCGTTGTGCGGTGCGCCCCGCCCCGCCCCGCCCCGGGTCGCCTGCTGGCCGGGCGGGCCGGCGCGTTGACGGGCAGCTTTGATCGATTTCGGTGTCGAGACGTGGCGCGGCGGTGTTGTTGGCTTTACGACTTTTCCTTCTTTTTTTCCGTCCAATTTAATTTTCGGCCCTGCCGCCGCCGCCGTCGTCGTCGTCATCCCGCTGCACCTTTATAATTTGCATACCGCCATAACCGATGCGAATATTCATGCAACGTGGGCTCCCCGGGCTGGGCAGCTGGCGTGCCCTGCCCTGCCCTGCCCTGCCCTGCCCTGCCCGGCCCGGCCCGGCCGCGGGGTCCTCCCCGGCCTGGCTCAGCTGGGAACGGAACGGAACGTCCAAGAAACAAAAATTTATGGCGGCCCTCGCACATGACTGCACTGGCTTAATAATTGCTTATGAAGACTACGGGGCGGCGGCGATACCCCCTCCTCCACCTCTCCGCCTCCCCCTGCAGCGATAGCAGCAGGAAAACAGAAACAGGGCGCTGGGAGGTGTGAGGTGAGGAGGGCTACTTGGAAAAAGTAACTAGCTTTGTGTGATATCAAAACGCGATTAACAAGAAAGGCGTTTTCGAAACGAGTCAGAGACAACCCCTCGTCTTACCTTTCGAACACGGTTAAAGAAAAATAATACCTGTTGCAGTTTAAAATTCCCTGTCTCCGCCTCATCTTATATTATTAGCTGTCAAAGCAAATAATTCGGTTCGATAGCAAATTATTTACTGAAGGAGCTTGCTCTTGTGCTGTCCCACTCGGTCCCACCGGACGATAGCTACCACATCTGACGCAGAGCATGCATTCCCTCCCACAGCTACGAGTTTGCTTGCGGAGCGAATTATTCGCTCTGACAGCTATTAAAATTAGCTGAGTCGGAAACAGCGAATTTTTGACTGCGACAGAGAATGTTTATTTTTGTGAAGAGGGCCATTTGCGTTGTGCTTTGACTTCTCTTTGGTCTGGTACTTACAAGCAAAGTCTATCTTTTGTTTGAGGTAATACAGATTGTAGTTTTAATAGGGCCAGCAGAGCTAATTTGGTCTCCCCTATTGACTGTCGATGCGCCTTGTACAAATTCATGTCTGGCAGTAGTGATGTGATCTCAGAAACGTTTATGATTCACTTTTAGATGAATTCTGCAGTTTTTTTTAGGGAGTGTGCTAATGCACGCCTGATGATGATGATTTCCCAGTGACGCCCCCGCCCACCTGCCTACTACTTGCCTCGTGGCGCACGAGCGCATTTTTTTAAACCTTCAACGGCAACAGTATTAGCTGCGCTACCCACTCTCGCGGGTCCCCATCACGTCGCCATTCGCCAACACCAGTCGTCCTGGCTAGGCGGCTAGGCTCACACAAGCCCAGCTCCTCGACCAGGCCGATGATGATTGGGTTGCATACCCGCCCGGCGTCAGACTCGACGAGCGCCTGCTTCCTCCCGCCGCGGCCTTAGGCAACCCATCGAGCGGCGCTGAGTCACAACAGGTGGCCACAGGGCACGGGGCAGGCGTGGAGTATCTCCGCTGCAGAATGGAGTAGGTCGATGGCGGGGAGTACCTCCGTCCAGGCCGGGAGTATCACTGGCGTCGTGGTGCACTGATGTCAGCCCGTTCGAAAGTATCGCGGTCGTGGAGTATATCGAGAGCGTGGGATATTTCGCTCGTATTGCAGTGTCGTGTTCCTGGGGCTACACGACAGTTTGAGTTGGACGCCTGAGGACCTGAGGACGTTCGCGTGGCTGCTGGTTTACTTCCTGAGCTTTTGTATTTCCTATAGGTTGCGAGATTAGGAAAATGAAATCTAACTAGGCCAAGTCAAAGGACTTTGAAGGTTGAGTTCCGACGGACAGGTGCCCTTCACGCAAGCGTGGAGGGTGCAAAAGGCGGGTGGATGCGAACTTTTTTGAAGTGCTTGATTTTCACCAAGCATATTATGGAGATCTTATATATGATCAAAAAGCGTGGAACTTTGATTTTTAACCTACCACATCCAGTTACAAGCTGCTACCTTCAATTGAAGATGTCACTTTCTTGCAGATAACATTAAAATAGCAACACTGAACTAAATTAATTGAGGTTAAGTGTCAGCTAGCTTGTACTCTCAGAAAGCGATGCATCATTCGCAGGGGGGATCGCAGAATATTAGTGTGCGGGGCTTAGAGCGCGGCGGCCGGCGCGGACACGCTGCCCGAGCTATAGCTATGGTGAGTATGGCTGACTGGCTCGCAGTCCGCAAGGCGCACCACAGCAAAAAAAATCCCTAACTAAAAATCAGATTTTAGTGTCATCTGCTTTCACTAACAATCTTGATTTTTTATTCTTATTTTTTCCAAAATAATTTCAGTCTCTTTACATTTCCCAATTGAAGATGATGCACGCTCACTTTCGTAACCACATCCCTTCCCAAGGAGTATCCACTCTGTTTCTTCGACGCATGGGGTAGGTCCACTTTGGACATGAAAAGAGTTATTTACCAACCTATGAAACTTAAATCAGAAAGTTGTTTTCCCACGTCTTGCTCATAAACTTCATTTTCGTGCCGTGATTTTCTTCAGCAAGAGTTTCTTTTAAGAACCGTAAAGGCACACCCAAACAAACCAACTGACCGAAACTCCAAATGTTTCTGAATTTTAATTTTCATGTTCATTGAGGGCAAGCCAAATTCAGCCTCGTGGACCGATAGCGGGCCGCCTTACAGACTTATGGTCTCGTTCTGTGACGGTGGTGGTTCTGGCAAAGGACTTATTGGAACTGAACCAATCGGAATAGAATGAAGCGGACTGCATTTTTGTTCATGTCTCCTAATGTTTGACACAGGTGTTCACGATTGCCTAGTTGACATGTTGACAAGCGTGAATGCCCTCTGCTCTCCACTGTGCTCGGCCTCTTTGAGCGAGGGGCAACCACTCCCCATCCGAGTGTACACAGGATTTCTATTGAAATGAGGGATTCCTAAAGATTTCTTTTGTTAGGATTTCACAAATTTTTCAAGAATTTACAAAAGTCTAAAAAAGCCTCCTAGGTTTCAGGGGATAACACAAAGTTTCATGAGATTTCACAAGATTGTTCTGAGTTTTTGAGAGATTTTTGTATTTTAGAAGATTTCTAATTTGTTTTTTGATTTCATTGAGGTTTTTGAAGATTTCATCGAGATTTCATCGGGATTGTACCGGGTGTCCCAGAGAACACACGGCAGTGTTGCGGGATTGCATACTCGCCAGAGCTGCAGGGGCTATGCCGCCTTACGGCCGGAGTGGGTAGGCAGACCCGCAACACTGCCGTGTGTTCTCTGGGACACCCGGTATAAACGATTTCTCGAGTGGTTTCCCCCTCGACTTTTAGCCTACTTTTCTGGCAGCACTGTCCCAAACCCGATGCCTCTTAGTAGGCTAAATACCGGCCGTCGGACCAGATATGTAATTTTTGTTGGTGTGAGTTATTCTCAGTTTTTCCCGTGCTGTTTCCATTCGTATAAAAAAAGTTAAATCTACAATCTCTCTAAACCCATAAAAGTAAGATAAATTTCTGCAATGTATTTTTCTCTTGGCCAACCTCTTGTGCGGCTCTGTATTCACATTTTTGGTTGAGCTTCTTAATCTTGAACCACATTTTACTTAAGCCCACGGAACCAGAGGCGGTTTTAGGGGGGGGGGGTAGGCGATGCCCCCCTCCCCCCCGGGTCGCATCCTGAAGGCCGCCTGAACGGTAGGCAATATAAGGTGCGAACCCCCTGTATGTAGGCAACCGACAGCACATCGCTCCTCCCGTCATCAGGACTTAAAACCGCCCCTGCCCGGAACCCTTCAAGGTCGTTCTGTCTGTCTGTCTGTCTGTCTGTCTGTCTGTCTGTGTCTCTCTCTCTCTCTCTCTCTCTCTCTCTCTCTCTCTCTCTCCCCCCCCCACGAGAGTAGCAACGAAAGTAACATGGAGAAACAGAACTAATTCCTTTTGGGCTCCCGATAGGGGACCTGTTTACTTTCGCCCGAAAGTTTTATTCTTCTCGACAATGGTTTTATCAAGAGCACAGCTGTTTCTGCCACACAGATTTTAACGAGATTGGAGAGAAAAATACTACAAAAAATATCAATTCAGAATTGATAATGAAAGCAGACGACACCACTTAAGACTGGCATCTTGTCGAAATTTCATCCGACAAGTCGACACCTTAGACTGAAAGGCACGCAGTCCAGCCGCCCGTTCCAAGACTAACGCAGTTCAGCCGCGCGCTCCGAAAGACACGCAGTTCAGACGCTCAATCCAAGACTCACGCAGTTCTTATGTCTGGAGCGGTAAACTGCGTGTCTTTCGGACCGCACGGCTGAACTGCGTTAGTCTTGGAATGGGAGGCTGAACTGCGTGCTTTTCGGAACGCGCGGCTGAACTGCGTGCCTTTCAGTCTAAGGTGTCGAAGTGTTGCGCCTGACGGACAGTCCGGGACTTAGTCCGTTCGAGGGGGTCAGCAGGCCAGGCGGCCTGCCCGCGAACACCGCCGGACCTGTCCGGCACCCGATGCCAGACTGAAGTCAAAATGCGGACCAGTCCGGTACGAACCATGGTACGAACTCGGCCGGAGGAGGACACCCCACGGACTAGTCCGCAAGTAAAAGGGCACTGTCCGAGACAGAAGGCAAATTCTGGAACTGTCCTCGTCGGTTTTCGGAACGAATCGGTTTTGTAAAGGTTTCTATACTGTCTGAAATTCTCTCTACAAATTAAACGCGGAGTGTGATAATAATCCATGACTGCGATTTGAGGCATCATGTAAAAGTATCTGCTGTGTTTATTGCAAGTTCTCAATATTCTTGATAGTTCTGACTTCAGTTCTATCTCATTTTGTGGCAAGTTTTAAAACCTAGGGGGCCGTTTAACGCGTTAGCGCTAGAATTTGTTTGTTTGTTTGTTAATACTGTCCACGAGTGAAATGAAAGTGTTTGAATATCACTGTGAGAAAAGACTACGGTAAATACCTACGGTACGCGTCGTTAATTTGTCATCAGGTCCCGGACCGTAATTTTCGTCTACGGTCTGAATCTTACGGTACACACCGTAGCCTACAAATGTGTTGGGGAAGTTCAATGGGGCACATTCTATCCACAATGAAATACAGTCCGTACCGCGTAATAATAAGCTACGGTCTGACCGTACACGAAAACTACGGTACAGACCGTAGGCGTACCGTAACTCCCTACGGTATTTTTAACAGTGATAGACCTGAAAGTTAATGTTTTTTGTGAAAAGTGGGATCGATGGTAGTCCGGCTGAGTCCGGCTAAATAAAGGCATGGTAGGAAATCAAAAGATTCGTGGAAACGGAAGATGAAAATAGAGAACGGAGCAGCGAAATCATTTTCGCGCCTTCAACATTCCCTCGACCACCTTCACCACTATTCCATGAGGCTCTGCTCGAACGCTGCCTTATCCTTACCTTTACTCTCAAGTTTACTTTACAGATTCAGATTGTTTGATTTGGAGTGCCATCACTGTCGTGGGAGTGCTCTAGAAATACCGAAGCGGACGCAAGTTACGACATGAACTCTGAACAGCTATTCACGTGTCATCGACTATCGGCAGATCGGCAGGCAGGCGCCACAAATACTCTCGCTGAAACTACATTTTTCTTTTTGTTGCGGTTCGATCTGGTTCGATTCCTCCTTTTCCTCCTCGCATCCCTTCCTATCCCCTTTCTTCCCTGCATCTTCGCTTTTGAAATCGGCCAGCGCGATATCGCTGACGTCACAGCTCTATTCTTTTTATCCCGTTTGCCGCTCGCCGGGCGCCGCCGGGCTTATCGCAGGGCGCTCGTGTCTCCGCGACTCAGCGTCTCGTCTGCCGCCCCTCCCGGCGCGCCCCGCCCCGCCCCGCCCCGCCCCGCCCCGCCCCGCCCCGCCCCGCCCCGCCCCGCGCCCCGCCCCGCGCCCCGCCCCGCGCCTCCACGCCCAATGACCCCTGGCAGGGCCTGGGCGACCCTCTCGGGGTTCGGGCCGGCGCGCAGCAGCGCTACACTGTTAAATTTGGGTGCTCATTAATAGCACGCCATGGCACACAGTGGTTTGTAAGCCAGAGGCCGACATCCCCTAAAGCAGTGTTGCGGAAGTGGAGATGGGTTATCTTCCCTTACAGTCTACCAAATAAATTTCCCATGCAATCGACATGCAATGCAAAACCCTTATTTTTGACAAATGCGTGCTCTTAATACGGAGGGGGCAACCACTATCCACTCTAGAGTACACAGGATTTCTACTGAAATAATAATTCTGGGGATTGCACGAGATTTCGTCCGGTAAGATTTCACAAACATTTACCAGATATTATAAAATTTTAAAAAAATTTACACGCTTTCAAGGGATTCATCAAAGTTTCATGATATTTCACAACATTTCTCTGAGTTTTTGAGAGATTTCTATGAGGTTTCATGAGATTTCGTACAATGATAGCACACCTTTGGCGCACTGTCGTAGCAGCTTTTGCAAACTAAGGGAAATGAGACGCCTAAGGCCTAAGGTGTGCTGTCATGGAGCAGCAGGGGTGCATTTTTTATTGGTGTACGCCACTGGCGTACAACTAAAATCTCGACTAAAACTAACAGTGTGGCTGCTGGCGTCACATTAATGAATGTCGGCGTGGGGCGGCTCTAAACTTCAGCTCATTTCGTGAATTTTATTACGGTAACGTTATGCGCAATTAGTATTAATAGTCTATTTTATGTTACTCTACATACTGTAACAGATGTATTTATGTACTACGTAAGTGGAAAGTCTTCAAAGCAAGGAAGCTAAGGAGCTCTAGTGCCATAGAAAGCCAACGACTGTTTTCAAATAATTTCACGCAGTTATTCAAGCAGGACAAGCAACAAACGTGATCATACCGAGAGCAATTCGAAAAAAAAACACAATCCGAATTTAATTTTATTGAAAAATGGTAGCAGTTTTACGGGAAAATTTTCCACGAAGTAGAGTTGTAAAATTAAAATCACAAATCGTGAAACTAGAAGCAATACGTATCGACTTGAAACTCAATCACGAGCAAAACTGTGGGCTGTCGTAACTGTAAAACACTTTACTTAAGTCGCATTTTAAAATATGTCCTAAATTTACAAAGATACAATTCACAGTGTAGTGTAGTTTCCTTCATGGAAATAAATTTCGGGCCATAACGTTGCGCATTTTTAATTTCGTTTTGATTTTTTTTTCTGCATCAGTATTCTGCTTTGTCCGCTGAGACAATCGACACACGCACATTGCCACCAGCTCAGGGTAATTGTCCGGTCAAGTCGATATATGCAGATGCGGCGGGTGATTGTGTTTCCGTTATCACCTCTGTGCCGCGCCGCGCTGCCTATCGAGACATGATGCAATCTCTCTCTCTCTCTCTCTCTCTCTCTCTCTCTCTCTCTCTCTCTCTCTCTCTCTCTCTCTCTCTCTCTCTCTCTCTCTCTCTCTCTCTCTCTCTCTCTCTCTCTCTCCCCCCCCCCCCCTCTCTCCCAGGCGTGCGTGCATCCGACCCTACCGGACCCGCTGCCGCCGCCTCGCTCGCCTCGCCTGGCCGCTCGCAGCTCGCACGTGACAAGACAACGCCGGGCCGCCCCGGGCAGCCCCGGGCCGCCCCACCCGCAACGCTCCCCGTCTCTCTCACACTTTCACCACCAGCGCGTCCGGACGGTCGGGACACTGAACTCCCGCCCTCCTCGTCGTTGACGGACGACGAAATAACTTTTCTCCCATCAACGCGTGTCTTCTTTGCTCCCGCGCTCCAAATCGCGTTAAAACAGCCGCCTCTCACTGCCCGTCCCCCTCTGCCCCGCCGCTCCGCCCGTCTCGTCGCGTGGACACTTGGCTACCTGCGCGGCTAATCCCCCCGTGTAGTGGCGGCGGGCGGCGGGCGGGTCGGGTCCCCCGCTACCCACAGGTTGTGACATGTGTGTTCCGGTCTAATACCGTAGGTCGGGCCAGGTCCGGCGAGGCGGGGCGGGGCGGGGCGGGGCGGGGCGGGGCGGGGCTGCGGTGACTAAAGCGGGGACGCGGGACGGGACGGGCCCCGACCTGCCGCTCTACAAAAAATCCGAAAAGCCCACATTTTTCAATGTGGGCATGAGAGGCTTCACGTGCTTGGTAACGCAGCAGTTACCCCGATCTTAGTTACAAGTACTAAACGGCAAATTGAAATATGAACCAACTCGAAGTGTCGTAAGAGATACTGGACAGGCTATGTACACATATTCTATTACTATTTTCAGACTCCCTGGTAGTGCAACTGAGCTCGTGAGGCTGCATCCGGGAGATAATAGTAAACTCACAAACTATTCCTAACAGACGATGGTGTTGCATACACTGAATACTTTTGTACATTTAACTCAGAAATGTGTTGCTGTTGCATTAAATTGAACCTCTAAGTGGTCACTTGCATAGGTATTCTAAAAGTATACTTGGAAAGTGCATTATAAAAGAAAGCAAAATATATAAAATCAATATATTCCGGACTCATTCAATCAAGACTTGTTTACATGAATGCACTTTGGGGGACAGCAACCGCAAGCCGACTCTACCCACTTAAGCTGCTGCAGAGAAGGGCCATTAAATCACTTTTCGGATATGACCTGCTAATGGACACGGAATTACTGCATAGGGAAGCCCAGCTCCTGCCTCTACAAGACCTTGTAAAACTCTCTCAGGCCACAATATGCCATTCAATCATAAGAGGCCACAAACGGTGCAACACAAACTTTGAACAAAACAGCCGCCAGCATGAGTACGAGACAAGAATAAGAGAGGACATCCAAATCAAATCGGCTAAATCTACCTCCTATGGTGTTAAAAGTGCCAGAAATGAAATAGCCCACAGCTATAACTCACTCCCCAAAAAACTGAAAGATATTTCCTCACAAAATCCCTTCAAAAAGGAAATTAAATCTTTTTTTCATAATCAATATACAGTATACAGTTCTATTTTATCTCATAATTTTAAAGTTAACACATCTCATTATTCATTTATTCCTAACTTAGTTAGGTATTTGCGGTTAACGAAGAAACATTGATAAGTTTTTCGAGATATCAGGGCAATTGCGAAGGACAATAGGCGACTGCGGGCAGG
Source organism: Frankliniella fusca (assembly GCA_029379305.1). NCBI lineage: Eukaryota > Metazoa > Arthropoda > Insecta > Thysanoptera > Thripidae > Frankliniella > Frankliniella fusca. The sequence continues at coordinate 1,673,724 of JAHWGI010001430.1, read as the reverse complement.
CCGGAGCCCGCCCCCTGGCCCGCCACAGCCTCGCCCGTGCCTGCAGACAGACGGACGCCTTGCCCATCTGACAATAGCCAGCCTAGCGACCTCCCCCCGGGCCCGTCTGGTCCTCTCAGGTAGCGAACGAGAAAGTCTCAGTCCAGTACTTATCTTAATTTCTTTTTTTTCTCCTTTTTTCTTGGTGCGTTAAAATTAATTTTCGAACGGATATGGAAACGGAATCAGAGGCTTACCCTGCCTTATGTGCACGTTAGCACCACTTGAGCCGGCCGATCCCTATTCTAACGATCCAGCCCGGACCTGCGAGAGGCTTGTCAGCGAGCCGCGCCGTCTGGAGTGATGCCTCTCTCGTATCTTTTGATCGGAAAGTCGTACGATCGTGATTCAAATATTATTTTTTATCTACTTAAAATTCAGAGGCGAATGGTTAAGAACGCATGCTTTTCGAACAGCATTTTATTTCGCACGTGCTAAAATTTGGCATGTAAACATCGGCCGGACAATTGCCGGCCCTGCCCGTCAGACAATGACAATAGACACCCGGCCCGGCTGGCCCAGCCGCTCCCGCCGCCAGCCCGGGCCCCGCCGCCCGGGCCCCGGGCCGGCCGGTCCTCGCAGGTAAGCGAACGAGAAAGACCCAAAAGCTTGTCTTAAGGCTTCGCCGTGTGCGCTTTAGCGCACGCGAAGCCTAATAACGAGCCTCTGACTAAACGCGGATGAGCTGACGCAGCTCTATTGTCTCTGCGGTGCACGAAAGTTGATAATGATGAGACTATGCTTCTTTGCGAACGCAAGAAATTACGCGTCAATAAAACGTGGCAGTGGTGTGACTCAAGAAGTTGACCTTCATTTCTCATTGTATTACAGTTTTAATGTTTTTGTCTTTAAAAAAAATAAATAAAATAGAATTTAAAAAAAAAAGTCGGGAACAAATTGCGTTTTTTCCCAAGCTAAAAAAAAAGCTATGCTATAATACTAAAATGAGTGTATATATAACCTTAATATATCGCGGCACATTGATTTGCTCGATTGTATACAATTACTGTACTCGGAAAACACTCCCGAAATCTCCTGTACACTTATTACATGCGCGCTGTTGTGCTGAGCTTGTGCGCCACGTGGGGTCTGTGGCCCGACCCACTCGTGCCCCGCCTCACCCTGCCCCGCCCCGCCCCGCCCCGCCCCGCCCCGCCCCGCCCCGCCCCGCCCCGCCCCGCCCCGCCCCGCTTAGCACCGCGCCATCTCGGACGATCGAATGCCAATGCGGGGGGCCGGCCACGTGTGATCCCGGCGCGGAGCGTGGTGTGGCGTGGGGTGGCGAACCACCAGTTGTTGCAGTGACGGTACCGACTAAACTTAACCATGAGGCAGCCGCGGGCGCGCGCCCAGCCCTACGCTACGCTACGCTGCTCTCGGCCCAGCGCCCAGCAGGGCCCTGACAACCCCCAGCTCTTTGCTATAGGGTCCGAGAAGTCTCGCAGGACGCGGTAGGGCCACAGCCGAGCGATTCCGAGGATCGCTTTCATGGAGCACTACTATGGCTCGCATAGGGCACCGCTGCAGGGAGGGATGAAAGCGATCTTCTGAATCAGTCGGCTGTGTTACGCTCGGACCCTCACACCTCACTATCTCTTGCACAATTTACTTCCCGTGATGCAATTTTTTTTAAAGTATCGGTGGGTTATTAAGCACCGGCACCGTTGATTAACTGCACCGAAGGGAACTTTATCTGAGCGAACTCGAAAACCGACTCTTAAAGAAAAGGGAATTTTATTTGGCGTATCAAAGATTCCTTGTCTGAAATAAAAAATCATGTCTCTCTCAGTTAACGAGGAGCTTAATTTAGTCGAGGAAACAGTTTCGTTAATTTTGTTCGTTGTTTCATCAGAAATTCAATTCTGATAGACATCTGGTTTTCCCTGTGACGGCCCTCACCTCTCGTGTTCAGAATGTGAAACGCGCTTCTTCAACTGGGTCCTGGGCCCGGGTCCGAAGGACCGAGCAGGGGCCTTTACGGGAAAGAAGATGCTGCTCGTTATTGCCGCGCGGCCCCTCACTCACCTCGGCGAGTACCTTCCTGCCCCACTGCTGAGTGCCTCTGCCCGCCCCGCCCCTACCCCCTGCGCTGGCTGCCAGCCCTGGCTGTCCGCCGCTCGCGGGGCACTGCTGCGGGCCGGTGAGGGGGAGGGGAGGGGAGGGGGGAGGCCTTGCCGGCGCGCTCGGGGCCGCTCCGCTCCGCTCCGCCCCGCACGGCACGGCCGGGCCGGGCCCAGCGCCGCCGCGCCGCTCCGCGCTCCGCTGCGGGTTCATTCTTGCGGTGGACTCAGGAGAGAGCGGTCTGGTCGGTGAGGTCCGTGGCGCGCTGCAGCCAGCCAGCCCAGTACGACCCCACGTCGCCGTGCTCCTCGCCGCCCTCGTCGGCATCCTCGTCCCCACCCGGGAGAGCCCTGCTCACCTCCAGGACCTCCTCCTTGTGCACGGCCCGGCCCGGTGGCGTCCCTCCCCGAGCTCGACGCAGCACTCGCCACTCCGCGCCGGCCGGCTGCTTTGGATACCGCCCGGCCCCGCACCCTCCACGACGGCGACCCTCAGCCGCGGACGCGTCGTCAGCCCTGCCGCCGTGTTGGAGAAGATCAGCGGCGCCATCGACAACCTCAGGTGAGTGTCAGAACAGTGGTAATTACTTTTCCAGGGTGACTGCGAGTTTGCTTCATACTGCCTTACCATCCCGTCATTGTGTCCCTATCCTGCCTTACCCCGCCGGCCCTCCGTCCGGTTTCGTATCGCCCGCGTTGTTCCCCTCGCGATGTACACCACCCGTATCCGGGAGGCAGCGCCGGCGCGCACGTGCACCATCGGAGCCCCTTCCGTCCGCCGGCCCGGCCCGGACTCAGTGCGCGTCACCTAGGGGATGGGGCTGGTGGCGTGGCGTGGCCGCAGCCGAGGTCCGCGGACGTTTGGCTCCCGAAGGCAAGATCTGCTGCTGCTTCTGCGCTATCGCCCTGGCGTGACTTATGCGCTGGGCTAAGCGCGGCGCCCGCGCGCCCCGCCCCGCCCCGCCCCGCCCGCCCCGCCCCGCCCCGCCCCGCCGCGGCCAATCTCAACGACTTGTCAAGGTGGACTCGTCTCCCCTCCACCTCCTCCCTGCTAGCCTGCATGCCCTTTCCTCGGGAGAGGGTCCCCGCTGACTGCCGTGGAGCAGGCCCTATCTGTCCCCCGCTGCGCGCTGCGCCGCCGGTCCAGCAGCGTTTCGACAGAAAAGAATAAGGCTGAAAGCCAGCCCAGCACGCGCAGCTGTGATTCCGCATTCACACTGAGACCATCCATCTGCACAAGTGTCTAGTTGCCTAGTATAGAATAGGCTCTACACATCAGCTGCAGCTCAACACATGTGTGTTGAGCGGGTTTTGCCTACTTTTCTGGCAACACTGTGGCCCGACCCGTCGTCCTCTCCTCCGGCGCGCCTGTCGCTCTCCTCTCCTCTCCTCTCCTCTCCTCTCCTCTCCTCTCCTCTCCTCTCCTCTCCTCTCCTCTCCTCTCCTCTCCTCTCCTCTCCTCTCCGGCCGGGCCTGGCCGGCCCCCTCCCCAGGCGGCCCTAGGCTGCGCCGGGTGGCAGCGCTGGGGGCGGGGCGCGGCGGGGGAGAGGGGAGCCGGGGGAGGTAATTGCCTAGTAACAGGAGAAATGTTTCGCCCGCGGTGCGCGGTACTGTGGTAATGCCCTGGCCACGCCGCACCCCACCCCACCCCACCCCGCCCCGCCCCGCCCTGCCACACCCCACCTCACCGCACCACGTTCGCGGAGAAGAGAAACCTCCCACCTCGACCTGTAAAAGTAGCTCGGTACGCCTCCAGCTACCTCCGCGCTGCTTTTCTCCCATGCAAGCGGGGCGGGGTGGGTCGGTTGCACAGGACCTTATCTGCCATTGGCACGACGCGCGGCTATCAGGGCGCACATCGAGCGCAGTGCGAGTGCAGGCTGCAGCCGGTGGTGGTTGGACACCGACACCCCCTGGCTCAGCGCTGATCCGTGATCAACCTGTTGTAGTTACGTGTCCTGAGTGTACGCCAGGTTCATCTCAGGTCAGGCGTGTTCAGCTCCCCCCCTCCCCCTCCCCTCTTGCTTTCTGTCCCCGTGACGCGCGCCAGCAGTCTGCCTGGCGTCTGCACGACGCCCATTGTCAGCTCTGCGGCACTGTCAAAAAAGAAACTGCAGAGCTTTTCAAAGAAAGAAAAAAGTCGCTCTCCTGTGCGAAGACAAAGACTTTCCGGAGAGGGGACTTCCTGCGGGGTGTACTCATCTTGGGTTGTTTGGCGAACGACGGGGCTGCAGTAGGGATTTTTAACGCCTAACTTTGCTGTGGGAGGCAAGATGGAGAAAAAAGGTAAATCCTTGGTGGAAGGGGAAAAGAGGGGGCTGTCAAACTGTTGCCCGCTCTACTCTTCACGCCAATTTTCGCATCGAAAATGACGGGGACAGGGTCCTGTCCCGGCCGAGGCTCAAGGTAACGCGCCGACTTGATTGGCCAAAGGGGACTGCCAGTAAATCCTTACGCATCGTTTTAGGGCGAATTTTAATGCTATGCAAGTCATCGCGATATTTTCCTCTTTTTTTTTCTCACTGAGTTTCGTCAGGAGCAATTCACTATTCATTCCTTCCCCGACGATGTTGAAGTTGCTCCGCTCCGATAACCATAGAGCCGTGATCTGCCCCCCCCCCCCCCACTACCTCTTCCCGCTTGCCTGCTCCCGCAGCGCGGATGCGGCTCGGCGCGGCGGGGCGGGGCGTGGGGATCGAGGGGAACGAGAGAATCGTCCGCGGGATTACATATCGATCAGGAATCGTGCTCGTGTCGTAACCCAGCCGGGCTGCTCCGGCCCCTCCCGCCCGCCGTCTTGTACTCAGTTTAAAATCCAGCGGGTTTCTTGGGCTTTCTTATTCACCGCCTGCCTGGCACTTTTTTTTTTTAAATATATATTAGTCGACGACTCCGGTTGTTGAACAGCCATGGGTCGTTTTTGTGACTGGGTTCTCTGAAGTCAGCGGGGTAGAGTCTCCGGTCCGGTCCGGGCGCCTGCCGGCGTCCGCATAGGCAGGCCCGCGGGGCGTGCGTGCTTTACGGTTGCCTGCCTCCGCACTGCATCGCTGGCGGCTGGCTGGCTATGGCTGGCTGTGTGGCGTGAAAATCCATGCTGCGGTAAAGAGCCGCAACGGCCGGGCGCGACGGCAGGCGCCTTAGACCGTGGCCGGGCCGGGCCAGGCAGAGCCGAGCGGGCGGCGCACAGGTGGTGGACGCGTGTAGTGTAGGTGTGGGTGGCCGGCGCGGCGCTCAGGACGCGGGGCTAGGGTTACATAGGACGGCGGACCCGTCCGCGCCCCCGCCCCGCCCCGCCCCGCCCTGTCCTGCCCCGCCCCGCCCCGCTTCACTCCGCGCCCGCCTTTCCCCGGTCTTCTCCAGTCGTACGGACTATGCGCGCCGCGCCCCGCGCCCCACGGCCACCTTGAAGCCGATGGTGTGGCGGGGCGGGGCGGGGCGGGGCTGCCGTGTCCTCTCGCGATGCTCCGCGGGGCTTTAGCTTGTATCGTGCGGCACTGTGATCGACCGGCTCAGCCCGCGGGGGGCAGCACGCGAGCACCCTGCGACAGGACAGCGCGGCTGGGGAAACAAAAGAAAATTTCGTGAACGATTCGGCCAGGGAAAATAGGACATTTCTCACCATGTAGATAGGACTGGAAAGTCGAAAAGTGCACGTTTCCAGTTTTGTCATACTCTGCAGAGAATGCCATGGCATATTTTCGAGGAAACTGTACACCATTTGGGTAGTAAAAAATTTCAATCAAGATTGTAAATGAAAGCAGATGATACTAAAATCTAATTTTTATTTTGGAATTTTTTTTTGTGGCTGTGTTGCGCCTCGCGGACTGCGAGCCATTGAGCCATTCATCAGTCCCCCCTAGGTACAATATACCCAGGGTACGCGCTTGGTTTTTGAACTTGGTAGTAAAAGCTAGCTGACACCTTATTATGTCTTGCACTTTTCTGTATTAAGGCGACGTTACGAAAATGTGCGTACGAATAATTTTATTTCCGCGCCTTCTGCACTTACGGGGTTTGGGTAGTCAGCCACCGTTACACATGTGTTTGGCGGGTCGACCCACCCAGGGTCTGGCACATACTGCTATAAATGTGTTACACTCGGGAGAGCCGCGAGCGTGGCGCCGCCGGGCGCCGGGCGCCGCAAGGCAACAATACCATGGGTTGGAGCCTCGCCTGGTCCCTGCCTCGGCCCCGCTGGCCCCGCCTCCCCCTCCCGACCCCCTCGCCTGGCCCGCCTGGCTTCCCCCTCTCCAGGCCTGCACACGCCGCACGCCGCGCGCCGCGGCACTGTGACAACCCGGCCCGCTCTATACTATTGCGAGAGTACAAGCCGATGAAACATCAATTCTCTTTAGTTTCTTTTTATTTTATTTTTGCTAAGATGTATCATCTGCTAAAAACTATGTTGTGTCCCAATAATCGAAGGCGATATGTCGTGTTGTTATTTAAACGAACCTGTCTTTTTCTTTTTTCGGAACAACACATGGAGGGTAACAGGGTTGCGGGGTAGCTGAAAACTGTTTTGGGATCGCTTCTGTAGTTGACAGAGTATCTGCGTGACCAACCACGGTCCAAGCTGTCCGGTCGCGACGCTTATTTTGTGGTACAGACCTCCGCGGGCCCGCGGTGTTCCGTGCCTATCCATCTGACTATCCGGCGGGGCGGGGCGGGGCGGGGCGGGGCGGGGCGGGGGGGCCGCGCACACCGACCTAGTTGTTGCTAGGGCCGCCGCCGCCGCGGGCCGCCACGGGCCGCCACGCCCACAAGCCACCCTACCCGCCTCGCCCGGCTCGGCTCGGCTCCGAGGGCAGCTAGCTCAGCCCAGCTCAGCCCCACTGGGCAAGCAACCTTCTCATCTATCCCGTTGCGCCCTCGACCCTTCCCCTATCCTCTTTCGTCGCCCCTCCCCCCCCCCCTCTTCATCTCCACACCCTTCCTCCATCTTAACATCCCCACCCTGCTTGTCGGAAGTTTCCTCCATTCCTTTTACTCCTGCGGTTGTCGATCCTGTCGTGAACTGAGCAGGGGACAGGGTCGCCGCCCTGCTTGTGCCTGTTCACCCGCCCTCACCTCGCGAATTCGTTTACCGCCGCGACCGACCCATCACCCCCCCCACCCCCCCACCCAGTTTTGAATATATATCCATGTCAAAATAGTAGATGATTGGTCCGCGGGGGGGAGAACATTATTGTGGTCTTGTTGAAAAATGTATACGCGGGTTCAGTAACTTCTCACGGTCATTTCAATTGGAGATGCAGAGGGGGGCCACCCGCCACCGGGCAGATGGTGAAGACCGGCCGGAAAGGGGTGGGGTGGGGTGGGGTGGGGATCGGGGCGGGGCGGGGCGGGGCGGGCGCCCTTGGCGGTCTACTGCTGCGGCCGGTAAGTAGCCGACCAGTGCAGCGGGGCGGGGCGGGGCGGGGCGGGCGGGGCGGGCGGCCTGTGTACCCGGGCGAGCCGGTGTAACAGGGAATCCTTACTCCCAGGGATACGTGCCCCCTGAGTACAAATTCCCTAGGGACATTGTACTCCCCCCCTTCCAGGGAGTACAATATCCCTAAGGGATAATGTACTCCCCCCCCTCGAGGGGTGGGAGTACAATATCCCTAAGGGATTTTGTACTCCCCGGGGAGTACAAATTCCCTAGGGATAATGTACTCCCCCCTCTCCAGAGGGGGGAGTACATGGTCCCTAAGAAATTTTGTACTCCACGGGGAGTACAAATTCCCTAAGGGATAATGTACTCCCCCCTCTCGAGGGGGGGGAGTACAAATTCCCTAGGGAATTTGTACTCCCCTATATATGAGGGGTACAAAATCCCTAGGGAATTTGTACTCCCCTATATATGGGGAGTACAAAATCCCTAGGGAATTTGTACTCCCCTGGGGGAGTACAATATCCCCAGGGATTTTGTACTCCCCTGAATATGTAAAAAGGGCACCGCACGTGAATTTTCAGCGTTGCCCATGATAAAATGGATTTGTGCGCACCGTGTGCGCGACCTGTGCGCATGCGCCACTCGTGCGCGTGCGCAGACTGTGCGAGGCACGGGCGCGGGGCGCGGCGGGTGCGAAACTCGTGCACATCGCGGGCCAAATGAGTGCAGAACTCGAGCGCGGTGTGTGCGCAAGGTTTCTGTGTGTGCGCGACCTGTGCGCCTCTCGTGCGCGTGCGCAGACTGTGCGACACACGGGCACGGCGTGAGCGAAAGGCGTGCACATTGTGCGCCAAAAAAGTGCAGAACTCGCGTGCGCTCCCGTGGACACTGAACACGATCTGCATCTGGAGCGCTCTGCAAATCTAAGTGTGATACTAGTACATGTCAGTTTAAACTGCGAAACTTTAGTTTCGCAGTTACAACTGCAAAACTCACGCGAGTTCGTCAGTTTAAACTGCAGAACTCCCGAGTTCGTCAGTTTAAACTGCAAAACTCCCGAGTTCGTCAGTTTAAACCGTGAAACTGTTCTGCAGTTTAAACTGACGAACTCGGGAGTTTTGCAGTTTAAACTGACGAACTCGGGACTTTTTCAGTTTAAACTGACGAACTCATGAGTTTTGCAGTTTAAACTGCGAAACTAAAGTTTCGCAGTTTAAACTGACATGTAGTATCACACTTAGATTTGCAGAGCGTGGTCGCTTGCATATAGCTACATCACCTCTCGGCTGTGCACACAAGCTTCGTGCTCAGAAACCTTGCGCACGCAGCACGCGATAGCTTACGGTGAATTTCACCGTAAGTTACAGCGAATCCTGCAGCACTGTAGCTTACGGTGAATTTCACCGTAAGCTATGGTGAATGGCACCGTAAGCTGCGGTGAATATCGCTGCAAGTTACAGTGACTTCCCTGATTCACCGTAGCTTACAGTGCCAGCCGCCGTAGCTTACGGCAAAGTTCACCGTAGCTTACGGTGATATTCGCCGTAAGCTACAGTGGTGCAGGTTTTACTGTAACTTACGGTGAAATCCACCGTAAGCTTTTAACAGTGCGCGTGTTGTGCACTCCTTTGTCATGCGGTGTGCACGCGTTTCGCACTCATCATGCACGCGACTAGCACATGCATACTCTGATAATAAAAGAGTGTACAATGTACACTGATTAATCAGTGTACATCGATGCTTGCTGATTTATCAGTGCGTACATTGGAATGCTTGCTGATTAATCAGTATATATGCCATATACACTGATATATCATTGTACATTGATGTAATGTACACGTTTTGGCCTTTCGCTTCTCATTATTCCCCAGCACAAAATTGATTCAAAATGGGGTACATATCCAAATTCCGCGTTAAAAGAGCTTTGAAACGAGCTACAATGTGATGGGGTTCGTAGCAAAGGAATTCTGTACAGATGGGTTGAAGTAGAAATAAACCAAAACGTGAGCACGTGCTCACGTGAGCATCCATCAAAACCCATTAGACCAGCGGTTCTCAACCTTGAGGTCGCGACCCCAAATGGGGTCGCCAAATTTTATTGTGGGGTCGCGTCGAGGTACCTGGGGTCACCGGGGGTCGCGAAAATTTTGGCCAGACATTTTGGGGTCGCGACCCTAAACAGGTTGAGAACCGCTGCATTAGACCGTTGTTATATGAAATGAACCCTATGATGTGGTAGCTCGTTTTAAAGCTCTTTTAACAAGAATTATGGAAAGGTAAAAAATTGTGAATCAATCTGGTGTTGAGGAATAATGGAAAGCAAAAGGCCAAAACGTTTACCTCAACGTACACTGATATATCAGTGTACATGGCATGTACACTGATTAATCAGTGTATATGGCATGTACACTGCACGGTAAAAACGATGTCTGATTTTTTGAGGGAAAAGGGAAAACTTTCAGGGTCTTGGATACTTTGAGGAAAACGCCTTAGATTTTGAGGAAGTCTCCTCAAAATTTGTGGAGATTTCCCTTATTATTTGAGGAGCCTTCCTCAAAATCTAAGGCGTTTTATATCCAAGGTCCTCAAAGTTTTCCATTTTTCCTCAAAACATCAGACATTGTTGTTACCTTGTGATTAATCAGCAAGCATTGCAATGTACACTGATAAATCAGCAAGCATCCATGTACACTGATTAATCGGAGTACATTGTACACGTACACTCTTTTATTATCGGAGTATGCATGTGCTTGTCGCATGCATGACGAGTGCGAAACGCGTGCACACCGCATGATAAAGGAGTGAACAACACGCGCGTGCTGCGTGCGCAAGGTTTCTGAGCACGAAGCTTGTGTGCACAGCCGAGAGGTGATGTAGCTATGCAAGCGACCACAGTCCAGATGCAGATCGTGTTCAGTGTGCACGCTTTTCGCTCCAGCCGTGCCCGTGTGTCGCACAGTCTGCGCACGCGCACGAGCGGCGCACAGGTCGCGCACACACCGCGGTCGAGTTCTGCACTCATTTGGCCGGCGATGTGCACGAGTTTCGCACCCGCCGCGCCCCGCGCCCGTGCCTCGCACAGTCTGCGCACGCGCACGAGTGGCGCATGCGCACAGGTCGCGCACACGGTGCGCACAAATCCATTTTATCACGGGCAACGCTGAAAATTCACGTGCGGTGCCCTTTTTGCATATTCAGGGGAGTACAAAATCCCTGGGGATATTGTACTCCCCCAGGGGAGTACAATTTCCCTAGGGATTTTGTACTCCCCATATATATATAGGGGAGTACAAATTCCCTAGGGACTTTGTACTCCCCCCCTCGAGAGGGGGGAGTACATTATCCCTTAGGGAATTTGTACTCCCCGGGGAGTACAAAATCCCTTAGGGACCATGTACTCCCCCCCTCGAGAGGTGGGAGTACATCATCACTAGGGAATTTGTACTCCCCAGGGAGTACAAAATCCCTTAGGGATCATGTACTCCCCCCCCTGGAGAGGTGGGAGTACATTATCACTAGGGAATTTGTACTCCCCGGGGAGTACAAAATCCCTTAGGGATATTGTACTCCCACCCCTCGAGGGGGGGGGGAGTACATTATCCCTTAGGGATGGTGTACTCCCTGGAAGGGGGGAGTACAATGTCCGTAGGGACTGTGTACTCCACGGGGTCTCCTGGCCCGGGAGTACTTTATCCCGTTGACACCGGCCTAGCCACGCGCCCGCCCTGGTGCGGCGCGCCGGGTAGAACAATGTGCCACATTAAGCCGCGCTCCGTCATGCCCGGGCTCGACTGTGCAGATGCATTGCATTACACACACGCTGCTCTATTTTTAAATGAGTCCTCTTCACTGCCGGTTACCGGCAAGGGTGATACTGCGTACGCGCGCCCGCGTGACTTAAACTCATTACAGTTACATTCAAAATTACTTTGCCGTGTTCAATGTTTTTTTTTTCCCTCTGTGGCTATTTAAAATTGTGACTGCACAAGGCACGATGACAGATACCCGCGTCCTTGTTTTCTTATTATATTTTTTTTCCCTTTCTTTCGGAGAGTCTCTTATCCGGGCCCCCCGCGGGCGCGCCCGGTGGTGCCGGTGGTGTGGTGGGGGGACGTCTCTCACGCTCTCTTGATGCCTACTCCACATTGAGGCTTAATTAAATCCGCCACTCGACGTACGAGCGCATGATCTATGTCAGAGAGATGTCGCTCACGCCACGGCACGCCCCAACCTGCGCCACCCCGCGCCACCCCGCGCCACCCCGCCCCACCCCGTCCTGTCAGCGACAGGCTCCCCAGCCTCTGTTTGCAGATGGCACAACCTACATAGTCCAACTCTCTGGGATGTATTGTACACGGCGTGAAGAGTGCCAGTGTACTTAGTGTACTTAATGTGCAAGTTGTGGTGACAGTAGCGGTCCTCCCTCCTCGAGTATCTTATTCTGCTCCGTCTTTCATCCTCACTGTCTCACTCTCCCCCGAGCTCGTTCCATCTCTCTGAGTCTGATACCCTCTCGCCTCTTTCCCCCTCCCTCTTCTTCTCTATATCTTCCTCTCCTCTGCCACACTCGCATCTATCTTTGAATCAGTTTTTTTTTTCTGCTTTTGCGGTGCGATAAAGGGTAGCCATTCCATCACTGAAAATGACAGGCCTTATTGCGCATAAAAGAAACGCCTTCTTCAATAAGACGAGCCAGTACAATTGTTTCAGACGCAGGTAACAGTGTAGGGAGATCAAACCAATTTTCTTATCTGCATTTTAATGCTCTTTTACCAACCTACTGTTACTTAAAATTTCTCTGGCAATCAACAATTTATTGTTTGTGAAACCGGAGCCCTTTAGAATTCCTAGTCAAAGATGAAAATCGGTGAAATTCGTGAACAGCGCTGCGCTGCCTGGCCCGAGGGGGGACGTGATGGAGCAGCGCCGGTGAGGTGAGGCGGGGCGGGGCGGGGCGGGGCGGGGCGGGGCGGGGCGCGTGCCGCGCTGCGCTCCTATCCCTGCCGATAACACACGCCAGCCCAGCACTTCACTCGGTTTATTGCGGAGCTAAAAGGCCGCGGCCCGGTCCGTGTACATGGTGTGACGCGGGCGAGCGCGATACGGATGGTCAGCGGCCCGTGCTCTGCGCTGTGCTGGGCCATGTAGTTCTAGTTCACGTCTGGGAATGGCGCCCGGCAGCGGTCGCCTCCCCGCACAGGCGAGCCCCTCCTGTGGGCCTGTGGGCCCTCTCCTTCTCCAAGGAAGCTGCCCCTACGGCCACGTGACTCATCGGAGCAGGACCGGCCGGCCCCGCTATCGCCGCCGCCCTGGCCCGTCGGGTCCGGGTCCCGTCCTGGCGCGGTGTTCTGTTCACCTTACCCTACCACCATGCCCAGCCCAGCCCCGCCCAGCTCAGCCCCGGGGTACACTACCCAAGAACGCCTCCTCATTCCTTGGCGGGGCGGGGCGTAGGGAGGAGGGCCTGGGCTGGCCTGGGCCTGCTGGACTCTTGATGTGCTGGACTGGACTTGGAGCTGGGCCCTGGGCGCCCTGGGCCCGGCACAGCACCGGATCTATGCGGCCGCGGCGGCTGGCGCGGGGCCGGGCGGGGCCGGGCGGGGCCGGGCGGGGCCGGAGCGGCGCACTCGGATGGAATCCTATTTTCTTTTTAATTTCTCCTCCCCTCCGTCCCGGAGCGCCCGGGCCGGCCCGGCCCGGCTAGTGCGGTGAATCAGACGCCGGTGCGGGACGAGACGCCTCCCTTCCTCCCCTCCTCAGCGCCCTCCTCCCACTCCACTTCCTCATCCTTCCTCTTTTTTCTCCATTTAATCTCCTGGGGCTCCCACCACAAGAAGCAGCTCGCCAGGCCGGGACCGGGGCTGCCGCTTATTGCTGCACATCGCAGTGAAGGTCTAGCTGCCTAAATGTTTATCGCTCGGACACCGTTTTGGTGAAGAATCGTAGGGGGGAGGGATTAAGGAATGCCGTGACACTACTTTTAAGTCTCGCCAAAGCCTCACCATTTTAGAACTACGCCCACTCGCGTCCTTCGCAGGGCTCGTGTTGCCAGCCATTCGCCGTCCTGAAGCCTCTTATAGTCTCGTTTTGAAAGGAATGCGGGGGTTTGGTCAGCGCCGGGGCCGGGCGGGGGCGGGGACCACAAGGGGGCCGGATCACGACAGTCAGGAACACACGCCGCCGGGCCCGAACCTGAGTCCGAATGAACCCTGCCCACCGACCCCCGCACCCCCCTCATCGTGGCCCCCGTACCGTCGTACCGTCGGTGTGCCAGCGCTGCAGTTGAGGGTCACGATGATAGTCATCGAGCACCTCGAGTCCTCGCGGCCGCCGCGCCCCGCGCCGGCCGTCCTCAGCTCAGCTGGCGCCCGCCCTACACCGTCGGGCCCGGGCGTGCCTGCCGGCCTGTCAGCGGACGTAAGCGAGTCCGGTGCGGGTTTCGTATTTTTGTTTTTCCTTTTTTTTTCGCCGTGGTTAGGCTACGGCTGCTGCTGCTGAAAACGCGGAAGGGAAGCTGCTTTGGCTCGCAGGTTTATTTAATCACTGCCTCGGCACTACTATAGGGTACCCGCCCCGCGTGGTAACACCCCTCCCTCCCTCCCTCCCTCCCCTGCCCCCTGCTTAGCCATGTTATCTAGTCGAGTCATCGGCGTAATCACTAGAGCTGCCTCCCCCCCCCCCTCCACCCGCACCTCGCCCCGCCCCGCCCCGCCCCGCCCCGCCCCGCCCCGCCCCGCCCCGCCCCGCCCCGCCCGCGCCTCGCCCATCACCACCGAGCCTCGATCCGGCCGGATCGTGACCGGGCCGCAGCGCAGCGGGGCTCAGCGGGGCTCAGCGGGGCTCAGCGGGGCGGGGCTGAGGGAACAAAGGGAAACACGCCGAGCAGGACCTCGGTATGTGTGTGTGTGTGTGTGTGTGTGAGCGGCCCTTGGACTGACCTTCCCCACCACGCACGGACGGACGACTGGGCATCGCGCCCGGAGGCCAGAGAGGCCCCCAGAACCAAACGTGGTTTGAGCAGGAAGAGGCTGGAGGGTACCGGGCCAACGCCTCACCTCAACTAGCCGCAGGCTAGACGGAACCGTGCTGGAATCCCATAAGCCCCCGCGTGCTTGCGGCGCGGTGGTCTGTGGCCGCGGCTTCGTTAGATCGGTCATCTCCCCCTCTCGGCCGATGACCCTAAAATTCGGAGACGCACTAACTGCGCCCGGCTGATTTCTTCAACTTCCGGGGAACCCACTGCTCGAAAAAACTAACTCCTATTCCATGCGCAATTTATTTGAGTGGTCCCTCACTCCAAAAAATTCAGTGCACACCTTACAACAATATAGTAAAAAATCAAGGAAAAAATCAAGAAAAAAAAACAACAGAAAAAAAACCAAGGAAAATCACGAATAATCTGAAAAATCGGTGTACGCTTGAATTTATTGTGAAGGACACCTCGGGTTCACTCCCTCGGGGCCGAGACCCGGCCGGGGGCTTGACGCTGCTGTGGCCCCAAAGCGCTGAGAGTGACGTCAGAGCAGCGAGTTGCAGATGCAGCACGCGGCCGGGCTGGGCCGGGCCGGGCCAGGCCGGGCCGCCTGCCAGAGGCCTGGGACGCATGCAAATGACGTCACACGTGGTCGCGAGGTCAGGACGGGGTGCCCACTAGGAGATGATTGTCTCCTGCGTATTCAGTTCCGGGGCGGGGAAGAGCGGGGGTGAAGCGTGGGGACAGGCGTGAGGTGGCGTGAGGTGGCGTTAGGGGTGCGGGCGCCCCTTCTCCTCTCAAAGTGTTCCGCCTAGAAGCGGGGAGGAGTATGAGAAGGGAGAAGGCCGGGCGCACAGCACATGGCTGGTCTCTGTGGCCGAGCCTGACATTGATCCGAATCCATTGATGAGGGAGATTGAATAATACATGGGTCTCGCATCCACCGTGCGCGGGAGGGGGAGGGGGAGGGGGCGTCCTGAAGCACCGCGTCTAGGTCCTCCTGGGCGCGGCGGGGCGCGGTGGGGCGGGGCGGGGCGGGGCGCGGTGGGGCGGGGCGGGGCGGGGCGCGGCGGGGCGCGGCGGGGCGGGGCGGGGCGGGGCGGGGCGCGGCGGGGCGCGGCGGGGCGCGGCGGGGCGCGGCGGGGCGCGGCGGGGCGCGGCGGGGCGCGGCGGGGGGGGCGCGCTTGCAGGACGGTCCCCTCCCCGGCCTGGCCCGGCAGAGGCAGCGAGTGATGAGGCGGCCGAGCTGAGCTGGCCGGGCTGGTCCTGCTCTGGCGGCTGGCGGCGCGGCCCGCCCAATGGGCGCCCAAGGAATAGCAAATCAGGAGGTTCGTAGAAAAGTGTATCGCAGCCCTGAGCGAAGCGCTTTCGACGCCCGCTCCCCCGCACTGCGTTACACAACGGGGTGTAGGCAGCCGGCATGACTCTGCCTGAACTTGTGATAGATAATCAACTCTTGTCTCGCAGCTTATTCCTTTAACGTTATATGATTTTGCGGGGATGGATGGTTCCCGCACGACAACCTTGACTGATTTGTAGACGGGTGACGTCTGCATAAACCCTTCCGTACAAGAGGGTATCTTGCGGGAGCAAGGCGAAATTGAATTGACCTCTACACGTCCTCTATTTTTAAACCGATGGGGACGCGGGCGTTGGCGGTTGGTCGCGGCCTCACCCGCCGTTATTGGGTCACGAGATGGCGGGAGCGTGGCGGGGCGGGGCGGGGCGGGGCGGGGCGGAGCACCGACCCTTACCCGCGGTACGGCCCGGCCCGGCCCGGCCCGGCCCCGCTCACCTGTCGGACCGGCACCGCTCGCCAGCTAGACGGCAGCGGCCGACTTGTTTAATCGTAGATTCGTCGAGATTATTGGATGGCCGGAACCGAGTGTTTAGACTTAGAAGCGCACGGGTGTGTTAACACGGGTAGTGGGCGGTGGAGAAGTTTATCGCTCGCACCACCGCACCGTGCCTGTGTGTGTGTGTGTGTGTGTGTGTGTGTGTGTGTGTGTGTGTGTGCAGCAGTGTGCAGCAGTGTGCAGCTGAGGCTAGGCAGACGAGACGCCCCTCCCCTCCGGCCCCAGGCCCGGCCCGGCCCGGCCCGGCCCGGCCAGCCCGCGCGGCCCTGGTGGAATAAAACTTCTTGCGCGTTTGCGGTGGGTGGCGCGCGCCAGGCGCTCAAGCGCGAGTGATATCCTCGGATATCCCCGCCCGCCACGCCTACGATGCGAATAGCCCGCATATTAGTTCAAGGTTCACATGGGCATCTGCCGGCAGGCAGGCAGGCAGGCAGGCCGCCTGTGAGCGCGAGTGTCGCAAGGCGGTGCGCGGTACGGACACGGACTCTGCGGGCGCTCGGCGGTGGGGCGGGGCGGGGCGGGGCGGGGCGGGGCGGGGCGGGGCGGGGCGGGGGCGGGGCGGGGGCGGGGCGGGGCGGGCCAGCTAGTTGTGGCAGCGTATACGAGACGCGTCGGTCAGCTCGCCAAAACGTTAATTGCAACGTTAGGTCATCGCCACAAGCATCGCGCACCCCGCTGGCTGGTGGTCGTGGCGGGGCGGGGCGGGGCGGGGCGGGGCGGGGCGGGGCTATAGGTGAGGTGAGGAGGGGCGGGACGTTAACGAGAGCCAGCTGTCAGCGGCGCTGCCCAGCCCGGTCCGGCCCGCGCGGGGGAGGGCGTCCACGGGCTGTGCCGTGCCGTCCACCCCGCTCCGTCAGGACGTGAAGAGCGCCCAGCTGTCGGCACGAGCTGAATGCCCTCGCGAACATGAAGACGGGCATGGAGGAAGGGAGATGTCGAAGAAATTGGGGAAGATGCATCTAGGATGTATCGTACCAGCCCAGTAGAGCAGCGCAAGTCTTATTGTTGAGAAAGAGAGAGAGCGGGCCGGGCAGTGAGGGGGGGGGGAGGAATGGGTCAGAGAAGGGCGTGCGTTATCTAATCTCTGGCACTTCCAATCCAACCCCGCGGCAGCGCAGCTGCGCCCGAAGCTCTCCACGCACCTGCCCCGCGCTGCCCCGCCCCGCGCGGCACGGCAGAGCTCCGCGACCGCATGGGGAGGGCCTGGAATACTTCAACTAGGCAGTGTAGCGTTCGGGTATCTGAGCTGTTAATCTTTCTGTCGCATACAGTAATTTTCTAGTCCCAGTCCGTTCAGCGGAAAAAAATAAAACATCGCAAATCATTTGCTAAATCTTCTGAAACCCTCATGTGTTTCGCGGGAAACCTCGTGCTTTGTATCACATATGTGTTTTCCCACCCCCTTTTTCTTGGAGTCCGCAATCTCTTATCTCTTTAAATCCGGTCGTATCCCAGTCACATGCAATCTTTCGCCTTCTAATCCTTAGACCTTTGTTATTAGACACCCCTCGCAGCGGGCCGCGGCAGGTGGGTTCGCAGTGCGCGCCCCGCCCCGCCCCAGCCCACGCGGGGTGGGAGCTGCGGGCTGCGGGCGCTCGCTTGCTCTTGCCAGCGTGTTCAGCGGCGCCTCCGACCTCCTGTCCCGTCCCGCCCCGTCCCGACTGACTGTACCTGTCGTCTGATTCTGAGAATCGCTCTCGCGGCTCCGTCTCTGTGGCGCGCATGGGGGGCTCTGTCATCCCTAACACAGGGCATTGACATAGGTGCGACAAGTACGGAGGCACGAGAGCGATCCTCTCCATCAGACGAGGGGGAAACAACTCTAAGATTTTTGTACACCTCGAGAAAAAATTACATTAGTAAAATTCAGGAAAAAAATAAGGAAAATCCACAATAGTCTGCGCACTGCCAAGGCTCGATCTCGTGCTAACTCGCCCCCATGCTCTCTCTGCCCCCAGGTCCAACATGACGTCCCCGCTGAAGCGCCTCTGGTCCATCGGGCACCAGGAGAGCCGGCTGTCGCAGTGGGTGCGCGCCAAGCGGCGCGCCCAGGAGCGGCGCCAGCAGCCGCAGTCGCACCGCCGCTTCTCGGACGACCAGCACGCCTGCCGCGGCTGCCACGCCAACTACTTCAGGGAGACGGCGCAGCGGCGCGCCGACTGGATGACGTGCTCCGGCTGCGGCGGCTGGTACCACGTGCGCTGCGCGGGGGTGACCAGCGGGCCGGGCGCGCCCGGGGCCGGCGGCAGGGAGCGCGCGCCCCTCGCGCTCTGCGGCCAGTGCGCCTCGTAGACCAGCGCGCCCGAGCCGCCCCACCAACTCTTTGAACAATTATTTGTGTGTGTGTGTGTGTGTGTGTGTGTGTGAAGTTTCGTCGTCGTCATCGTAAACGCAATGTGTTGTCGCAATGCGTCTGGAGCTTCCCCGTCACCTCCGTCAACCGCACCCCGCAGCACCACCAGCGGCGGATGCATCCCGTGTCACCACTTGTACCTGCACCCGCGCCGTCGTCACCCGTGGATGCGACACATGACTTTTGTGGGAACGACGATGTGCGGCGCCGCCGTCTGTTCCGTCAGCAGACCCGGGGGGACGAGACGGTGGTGGTGACGGCCTGGTCATCCTCCACCACCGCTTATGATGCATCAATGCGCAACGTGATAGGCTGTGATTTTGTGTGTATGTGTGCCATCTTGTTTCTGTCAGAGCGGCCCGGCGGGGCGGGGCGCGACTCCCGCGGCGATCTGAAAGTCTAATGGGCGCGGTACGGGGTACGGCGCGGCGGGCGGCAGCAGCCTCTGTTACATCACACTTACTGCACTGCGCCGCGCCGCGCCGCGCCGCGCTGGGCGCCACCACCATACTGTACGCGCCTTAGTCCCGCACGGCACGCGCCCGCCCCGGCCCCGCCCCGGCCCCGCCCCGGCACGGTGCCGTCCACCGCGTGTTGTACAAGCCCGATGACGGCTTTTACGATCGCCTTAAGATCTAGTTTTTCAGCCGGGTCGCGGGCGCGGCCGGGCGCGCCTGCCAAAAGCCCTTGCTGCTGCTAGAGCCGCTAGCGCAGGGTGTCAGTTTAGTTCCGTGCATGACGCCTTTGAGGCGTTGCCAAGCCCCGCGGCTCAACCAGCCGGGCCCCGGCCGCTGCTAGGTGTGCGTCGGCCAGCTGGCCGCACCGGGCACCGGGCCTCACCTATACTGACAGGCGAGGCGGAATTATTCATAAAATGTTTCAGGAGCGCGCGGTCGGCCCGCCCCAGCGCGACCGGCCACAGCCGCTTTCTGATGATGTCGTTTTCCTACTCTCTTGTTGTATACCCGTGATTCCTCTTTCAAACGAGATGCGGGCGCATTGACCGCACCTCTCCTGTTTCGGCAAGATTTCGTAATTTTCTCGGGAGGGTTGGGCAACGAATTTATTTATTTTTTAAATCGCAAAAAAAAAAAAAAAAAAAAAAAAAAACACGATAACTTTTGTTGAATAATTTATTCGTTCACGGGGTGAAGTCTCGCATCACATGTTATGTTATGATACCATTCCTGTGAATCTTACCAGTATTTTGTTTTATTTTAAGTTTGCTCTGTGATCGTTGAACTCTCATTTCTTAATTTAAGCTATTTATATATTATGTCCTGTTTGAGTTCATGGACGACGTCTTACTAGACAAACTATTTCTTTGTATAAAATATTTTTTTAAGCGAAGTGGTTTAGCTTAAATGTAGGCTGAAATAAACCTGTTCAGAAGTTACTCGACGTGTCTTTGTCTTCATGAATGAGCCCTTGATGCAGCACCCAGAGCTCGCATCACTACACGCGAGGCCCAGCACAGTAGAGAATGAAATGACGCCGGCGGCGCGGGGCTGAGGGAAGTGGAGGGAGGAGGGGGAGGAGAGGGCGGGATGTAGGGGGATCCCGGGAGTCCTGGCACCGCAGACAGCGGGGGACTGAGCACCTGTGCGACACCGACCCCAGGGGCGGGGCGGGGCGGGGCGGGGCGGGGCGGGGCCGGACGCCAGAGAAGCACCTCGAGAGCCCCTCCGCCGCGCCTGCTCTCTGACGGTGTACGTAGTGAAGGACATGACCCCGGTGCGCCTGCGGGGCCGGGGCGGGCGGGGCCAGCTGGGACTAGGGAGCGCTGTGAACGCTGGCACTGGGCCAGATGCACCTCGGACGCTCGAGGCCGACCGCTCCCCCGGGCGCCCCGGCCGGCCCCAGGCTGCGAACAGGACCACCAGCAGTCGACTTTACTTAAGTCCCTCCTCCGTCTGCAAGCGTGCAAGGAGTGCGCCATGACCCTATGTGCTCACGATTTCCTGTCAAACCATAATGGCTGAGAATGCCCCAGGGCCCAGGGCTGGGTACTCAGCCGAATGTGTTAATGTTTGGATAGTCGCGACATTATAGGTCCCGGTCTTGGTGTTGGCGCCTCGCAATAAAACCGCAACTCTATGTCTCTGATGAGGATGGATGGTGTTGCTGCGGCTGCACAACTCTTTCGCCCCCACGACGTAGCGAGAGAAACCACTCGCCCATCCGTCTGCACCTTTCCCCGTAACCTGGGCTGCCCGGCCCGGGCTGCAGTGATGTCCGTGATGTAAAGCTTCCTAGCCGCCCGGCTGTTGCGGTGGGACGGGAGGGGAGGGGAGGGGAGGGGAGGGTCATCTAACTCGCGCCCTGTCAGTCGAGGCACTCATACAAAATGTGTACGAAGTGTTTTTAGCAGATGATACCTTAAAACACAACACTTACACTAAACATAGAATTTGACATGTAATTTTAGGGTGTCAGCTAGCTTTTACTCTCGAGTCCAGAAACCAAGCACCTACCCTTGTTTTGTGTACTTGTCAATTTGTTTGTTTTTTTAAAATATTTTATTTGTATATTGATTTTTCAAGGAAAATTTCTATACAACGTTTTAATAATTGTTGATCTTTTACGCCCATCTCCCGAAGGACCCCCCCTCCACACGGCGGCGCAGCGCACTCTGCTGCTGCCCCGGGCCACGCGCGCGCCCAGCCCCGCCCCGCCCCGCCTCGCCCCGCCCCGCCCCGCCCCGGCCCGGCCCGGCCTCGGCACTGGAAGTATTTCAGGCGCGGGCGGGACGGGATTTAGAACAGGCGCGGCACGCGGCACGCCGGGCCGGATGTATCGCCGCCCTATGCGCTGTGCCAGGTGCCCATCCGCCGCCCTGGGCGACCCCGAGCCCGGCCCGGCCCGGGCCCGGCCCTCATGCTTGCAGCTCGAGGTAAGGGTAACGTTGGTAAGGCCTTCCCTCGAGCACAGCCAAGCCAAAGGCCCCTGGCGCGCGGCGTATCGCCAGCCCTCCGCGTCGCTTGGCCAGGCCTGACACGATCGTAGACTGATCATAGACAGCAAACCGTTCTATAACAGGGAGATTGTACCCCCTGAAAATGTTCCTCCCCCAGGGACACCAGCCCTGGGACACATGTGACCCCCTGCCCCCTCCCCATAACCCTCGACCGTGGGGAGTACACTATAGACTCGAAGACTCCCCACGAGTCGCTCTGGTGTACATTCTACCCAAAACTGCTGTAACCCCGAGGGTCTTTGATCCCTAGGGTAATTGCTCCTACCCTCCATCCCGGACAAATAAATCCGCGGTAGAGTGGTCCGGGGTCCTGTCGGAGGGTAAATAACCACTCTGCAACACCTCGCGGCTTTCCGTAGATTTGATGTACGTTGTGTTGAAGCCGCGAGGCGAGGGGTCGTCTCTTTAATATTTCTGTGTCTACTATGTAGACTCTACATCTTTGCACCTGAAAATTACACATAGTACGGGTAACGTGATACAATTACAGATTTTTCTTTTTTTCACCATGTGAAAGTATGCTTTAAGCTTCCAAAAATTCCAAAGTACTAATTTTACGAGTAACATTTAATGTACATTGGCACACAGTGGAAGTGAGTTAACGACCGTTCGGGAAGAAGTGAACTTAGATTTTTCGATGTAGCCAATGACCAAGCCGATATTTTTTCATGTTTTTAATTAACTTTTTAGACTGTCATAATTATTTAAAACTTTATTTTCGAAATGTTTGAATGGATATCCGTCAAAATATTTCTAGAAATTCTAGTGGGTTCATCAAACCGTTTACTCTCGAATTTCCAAGAGCGCGGTGTTCGGTCAGCATCTGGTCGCGAGGCGTGGCCGTTTAAAGAGATGTCACCCGGAAGAGCCGCAGTGCGGCGGCGCGGCGTGGCGCGGCGTGGCCTCGCAGTCCAGCTGCGTCCAGCTGCGTCCAGCTAGCAGGTGTCGCTCAGCCGTTTAAAGCGTCTTTTGTGGTGGCACGGCAGGCGTGAGGCAGCGGCTGCAGGCGCTGGCCGTCTCCACCGCGTTACCCCTTAGCTTCAGTTTCACGGGTTCAAATCCCCGCCGACGGCTTCGCTTCCTTTTCCACGCATGGCCTCTGCGACCCGAGCCCCGCCCCGCCTACCCAAGGACGCCAGCGGCGCGCTGCGAGCGGACGTGAGTTCTTTTCTGCCACGCGGTGCTGCCGCCATGCTGCCGCCATGCTGCCGCCGGTGCGCGCTGTGGACTCTGGCGGCCGCAGAGCACTGCTCACCTCCCTAGCATCGTCCTTCAGGTTCTGAAGCACGCGCTGATAACCCCTTCTCCCCACAGTCCACTGTGTGGCTCGAGGACGGACCTCCGAGGAGGAGGACTGGTTCGTGGCCGCTGGCGCGACGTCCTTCGAGCCTTTCCTTCGCGCCCGGCCCGGCCGAGGGGTGGACGACTGGGATTTTCGGTGTACATACAGGAGTACGGAGTACACCCGGAGTACGCAGAGTGCACTCGGAGTACAGCTGGGCCGGAGTCATGCCGGAGTACCCAGAGTACGCGGAGTACAGCCGGAGTACGCGGAGTACACCTGCGGAGTACGCGGATTACGACCACCCGGAGTACACTTGGAGTACGCGGAGTTCACCCGGAGTACGCGGAGCACGCGCAGGCCTGTACACAGGAGTACACTAGTCGTCCACCCCTCGGGCCCGGCCCGCCCGGCCCGGCCCGGCGCGGCTCTCTGGTGCCGGCCCGCTGTTGACTCGTGAACGGCCAGTAGGACCCTATGCCCCGCCCCGCCCCGCCCCGCCCCGCCCCGCCCCGCCCCGCCCCGCCGAGCCGCGCCCCTTCGTGCCCGTGCGCCCCGCCGGGTCGCGGTTTGACACTCCATCCTCGTCAGCCAGCAGACCTCGCCAGCCCCATCCTGGCAACAGACCCCTCAAGCCCCCCATCCTTCCTCGAGGTGGTCAAAAGAGCGTCATGCAGTGAAAGTGCCAGCACGTTTTTGGCCCGTGTTCAAAAAGAGACTAAAAAGTGGACAGAGCAGGGAGGGAAGGGAATGTTGTGTGTGCAGCGCACAAGTGTCGAAACGTCTTCGGAACACCAAGACTTTTATAGGTAACGCACTTATTTCATTATTTAATAATATCAACAAAAACACACTTCAATGAGTTCCATAAAACATATACATTTATATATATATATATACATCGCTTATAATTGTAAAGTGCTGATTCTACTATCACATTGAATAACATCACGTGTCTACCGCATTCTCAAGCAGGTAAAAAGAGGAGTCGTCGAAACAACTATCTTTTAACAAAATTATAACATACTTTACTATTATTTATCGTTACACAGGTACCACGTATAAAAGACTTCTAACAGAAAAGTAATCATAAAATTTACCTGGCCTTGAGCAAATATTTGAATGATCGATCACACTCTTTGTTTTGGTTTTTGGTTATCGGCTACTGCCTCGACAAGGCGCACCAGAATGTAACTTTTTTTTTTTTAAATCAATATTGAAATATTTTTAGCCTGTCAAAATTAAAATTTGTAAAACTTTGTATTACAAACAATTGCTGTCAAGTCAGAGTTCAGATGCTACAAATTCCATCGGCATCTTAGTCAAATTTGCATGCGCGTCACAAAAATATTTCATTGGGGGCAGATTGTGATGAAAAGATCTTGTTTACTACGGGATGATAGTGACGCTAGAAAGCAAAAAGCAAGCCATTGTACTAGCGGTTCTCGTCGCGCTGAGAAGGCGTTTCTTCGGCGTCAAACGGGAGGTTTGATCAGCAGCTGGATGCGCTCTGATCCACGTAGCGATAGAAGGTGATCCGATCCAAGCAGGGGAGGTGCCTGGGCCTGCTCGGAAGGTCGGCAAAAGTTTTGCTCCAAAACGCGTCCATCGTTCTCTCTCTCGCCCTCGTCTAGTCCAGCACACCGGCTCTCGCGAAGAATTCGAGCACACCAGGCAGTATGCGCTGGTAGTTCTTGCCTGCCCACGCCTTGGAGGTGACGTCGCCGCCGTTCGCCATGTCCTCCTTCTTGATGTTGTCGACCTGCAGGCGGTCCTCGGGGTCCGCCACCACGGCGCACATGACCGTGTACACGGCCGCGAAGCCGAACAGCGACTTGGAGAGGAACTCGTCGCGGAGCTTGCCCAGCGTCCAGCGCGCGTCCTCCAGCCCGAGCGCCGACGTGTACTCGTTGAAGTGGTCGCAGTACGTCTGCAGCAGCTCGTCCAGACGCTCCTCGCGCACCTGAGGAGGGTGGAGTGAGGCAGTCAGTAAACAGTAAAAACCCCAGAGGTTTCACCGTGAAGTACAGTCGTACGTTTACGCCTGGAAATTTTCCACGAAGTGGAGTTGTAAAATTACGAATAAATATCGTTAAATTACAAACACTATATATCGACTTGAAACAAACTCAATCACGAGTAAGAAATTAGGTGCTGTAGTAAATTTGCTGGATATATTTTGTAATTATAAATAAAAATATTTAAAAAAATATCGTAAATTAATCTACAAAGACGTTTTTGCTACTACGATGCGAAGTCCGCTCCATGCATGCTTTCATAGCGCCTGATAGATAGGCAAGATTTTGGCTGCAGTTCATTAGTGAATTGCGGGATGGCCTACTCTGAGTCTCGCAGGCGCCAAGCTGCCGTATCGCGTTCTTACAGGACCAGGGACATCTCTTACGCCACTTACGTGTGCGTCGCGTCGGTAACCGACTCCCAGCTCCCTAGTCCTAGTCCCAGGTGGCTATTCACTCGGCTGTCTAAGTATGGCGCTACGCACGGGCGGCGATACCCCGCGCTCGGCTGTGCGCCCCGCGGCCATACCCCTCGCTGTAATTTCTTATCGGATCAGAAAACGGCTCTTCGGCTCTGCCAACGTGCTGACTGCTGTCACAACGATCAGTCAGGAAGACATGCTGCACGCCCCTGCACACTCTTTGAGTGTGTCAGCTGCGTGTAAGAGAAATAGCTGATCGTCACCCGAAAACCCCTCCAGCGTTCAGATCACTCCATCGAAATGCGCGTCTCAGAATGAATGCACGTAACTCGAATGCCATTGTGTTTCGTCCGAGGGGTCGACAACTCATATATTACTTCGTACGTGGTGGTTGTATTATTACCCGTATATTACCAATATATTACCGTGTATTACTTGCATATTGCAACAATTTTTTCTCCATATTACCCCTAAATTACTACATATTACTACTTTACATTGTTTTATAAAACATATTACCTTTATTATATTACTGTTAATATACGTATACTCCTTCATACACGGCTAAGGGGAGTTGCCGACACCTCGGTTTCGTCCCTTTACCAAGACCGTGATGATACTCACCTCCTGCTTGCAGCTCGTCACGATGAAGTACTGCAGGTCCAGGGCAGGGGAGCTGAACCTGACGAGCTGCAGGTCGATGAGCCTGACGTCCTTGGGGTTGGCTAGGTCCACGTCATCCGCGTCGTACGTGAACATCATGTTGTTGATCCAGAAGTCGCCGTGGTTGAGGACGTTGATGCCCGTGGGGCTGGGGGCGACCAGGTCGCACAAGTTGTCGTAGATGTGCTTGGAGAGAGGTAGCATCTTCTCACCGTAGCCTTTGCCTTTCGTCTGCAACGAGTCGCACACACGGTGTGAGAGGCATCGAGGCGTGCGATGTGTGCGAATGTCGCTCTCTTGGAGGCGATTGTATTTTAACTAACTATTTTCACTGTAATGTGTAAGGACAATAACCTCTGTCTACAGATTATAGATATTTGTTTACAGACCTATTTTGCTAGAGACAAAAACGTCAAGATCTAGAAATTAAAATGACGTATGGACATAAATGTTTATTTTAAGGTAGTACAGTTTTCTTGTTTTAAAATATAAAAAAAAAACTGTACTACCATAGGATAAACATTTTTGTCCATTCAAATGACATTTTTCTATATAACTCTGACTGTTTTCCTCTCTAGAAAATGAGGTCTGTCAACAAAAAAGTATACTTTGAAGACAAATTTCATCACACACCTATGGATATTCCACTTTATAGTGAAAATAGTCCATTTCAATTCTGAGAGTGCACTTGAAGGTGTATGAATGCCCATTCTTACTCTTGCAAGCCATTGGCCATTTACGAAACATCAAGTTTTCGAATGGCCACACCAGCTCACCTAACCCTAACAGTGAGCGGAAAAAAAAATACTTTCATCTACAACTGGGCGAAATTCGCATCCTTGGGTTTGCCGTGTACTGTACACGTGTGTGACCATTATGTAGAAAAGATCTACATCGTGGTGTGATATAAAACATAATCGTAGGGGCCAGCTCTTAGTACTGTTAAAACGTTGCGAATAAAAGCTGCAAAAAAATTGGCAGCTTCGCAATTGCGAAGCCTTTTGTTCGTCTTATAATCAAAATATGTTGCAACTTACAAACCGTTTGGTTTCCAGTGTAAATTTTTTCTTCGCAATAAGGTTTCAACAGCGCGAGGCCTTTGAACAGACAGACTCGAAACACCAAAATCTGTTTCGTAAAGATATTGCGGTTACAAATTACAAGGAGAAAATCATTGCAACAATTATAATGCCATACTTTTTCATCGCAAGTCTTTTTGTGTCTTCCTATTCATGTTCCTCAAATTTCGATGAAAAACGTTTGACATTGTGTATGCGATCATGTTCTCTTTATAATTTGTATCGCAATATTTAGAAATTGCAAATATGCACGTATCGCTTAAATTGTGATGGAAGTATTGCAACCGAGGGGAGGGGGGGGGGGAATCACTCATGCAAATGTGTTCAATGATTTTCAGAGGTTTTTTTCATTTGATTTTTTATTTTTCATTTGATTTTTTGATAAAAGTTTCCGTCACTTTTGTATAAAGTTTGATCTTTTACTCCTCATTTCTGAATTGTTTTCAATTTCATCTCGTTTTTATGTTCATGTTTTCTCGATTTTTCGGTTTGTTTTTGTGTCTTGCTTCTTGATTTTATTTTGATTTTTCTTAGTGATTTTTTTTTGTTTAAATGATTTTTTGGGGCCGTACAATGATTTATCGAAGAGAGCCCCTTTTCCCTCGATTGCGGCCTAGATTTCAGTGACTGTCCACGTATCTAGCAGCTTACCCCTTCCCAGACGTCCACTTGGCCGGCGAACTTCGCGAGCTGTGCCTCGTTGTGCATTCGCGCAAACTCCTCGGTCTGGGGGTCCTGGTGGCGCAGGTAGAGCGGCTCGCCGTAGTCCTCCACGGCCGCGGGGTCCTCGCGGTGCAGCGCCACCGAGAGCGCGTGGTAGCGTGCCAGCATCTCGAGCGCTCGCTGCACAAGGAACCAGCTTAAGTCTTATTCTTGATCGATGCAAATGGGATGAAACAACTCAAAATTAAAGTGCACCGTTTCCATTTTTTGATAAAAAATGGAGTTGTAATGCACAATAAGGGCTGGAGATGATAATCCCTTTACCGTCACCGGTCCACACCTAAATGTCGTCTCGTTTCTCACCTTGCAGTGCACCATGTCGAGCTGGGGCTGGCGCTCCTTGTTGCGGAAGCCGTTGAGGGACAGGTCCTCCATGACGAGCACGCCGGGCACGGAGCAGGGCAGGCTGGTGGGGCCCATCTGCTGCGCCAGGATGTGGTCCGGGCCGCAGCGGCGCTCGGCCAGCGCCCGCATCGCCGGCAGTGTCTCCTGTGACACGCGTCCGTACGCGTCTCCGTACCGTAAGTACCAAGCCCGGCGCACACCACCCTGCGGCCCGACCCAGCCAGCCGGACCGGATGTGGTTCGGGTACAAGGGGCCGTTCATAAAATACGTCACGCTTATTTGTTCGATTTTTGACCCCTCCTCCTCCTCTCCCCCACCCTTTAATCATACCCTCATCACATGCAGCTTTAACAACCCCCCGCCTCGCCCCTTCCGTCACGTCACTTTTTCAGAAAAATAAGGAAAACTCAGGCAAAAAACGTTTCAACTAGAAAATCCACTTTTTTCTTTCTTGCACGCACGCACGCCCGCACGCACGCACCACTCGGAGCCCTGAGAAGTGATTCCATGAGGTGCTGCGTTCTGTCTCTGTCCCCCCTGTCCGGTCGTAGACCTTGGCGCGAGCCTTGGCGGCGTCGCGTAACAGCAACCCCTATGAAAACTACATGAGCAATCGGAACTCTTCCCACGCGAGCGCGCCCGTGTCGTCAGGAAAAATGCGCCAATCGAAGAACGTAGAACGAACAACGTGTGGTGCAGTGTATAGGGGCGTCATGGCTGCGCCGAGACGGAGTAAGCAGAGAGAAGGCAGGCAAGCCCGCGTCCGGGCAGGTAGAGGCGCAGTCAAGGGGTGAATTTTTGTGAATTTCGTGACTTTTTGTGAAATTTTTATAGGATTTTTTGTCTGTTTTCACTTCATTTTTACCATCTTTTGTGAATTCCCATGAATCTTTTCTGATTTTTTTTGTGATTTTTTGCTACATTTTTCTTAATTTTTCTGAATTACGAGGTGTACAAACATTTCAGACTTGTTTCCCCTCTGGTTCAGGGGTGTGAGTCAGTCGCCTATTCTCCAAGGGCCCGCCCCGCGCGTCCCGCCCCGTCAGGCGCTGGTTGCCGCAGCTACTCACCTTGAGCATCCTGGTCTCCTTGGTGAAGAAGCCCAGCCTGGTGACGAAGTCCTGCATGAGCTCTCCACGGGGCGGCGCCTTGACGATGAGGCTGACGGCCCGGTCACCGACGCGGGCGCGTACCCGCCACATGCAGGAGCAGTAGTTGTCGCCCGCGGCCACGGCCGCCTCCACCTCGAGGTCCCGCACGGCGGACGGGTCGGCGCCCACGGCCTCGGCCACCAGGGCGGCGTCGATCCAGTCGGACGTACCGTCCGAGACGTTGGGCCCGGGCCCCGGCGGCGGCGGCCCGTTGTTCCCGTTGACGGCGTCACCGTTGGCCAGGCTCACGTTGTTGTTGGCCACGTCGCTGTCCTTGTCCTTGAGGAGGCCGTCGCCGTTGGACATGGTCCCCGCCATCTCGGGCATATCTGTCGGAGAGAGCGGTAGCTGCGTGTTAGGCGAGGTAGGTATAGGGTGGAGGCTGGGGCCGCGTGCTGCCGTTGCGAACGGCAAAAGGGCTTCATTTATCTTTCCCTTATCAACATTGGGACATTTTAGGCGCCTGTCTATGAGGAGCTTGCGCAGAGTGGCGGAGCGTAGTGGGAACCATCTCAACAAAGCACCATAACCTACGCATAGAGCTGGTTTAAATCTTGGTTTAGATTCAATTCTTGCGTTGCTTTGGTCAAAAACATGTGTCTGTTAGGGCTGCACATTCACTAGGATCACTTTAAATTATATTTTACGCCGGGAATGTGAATTATTTAAACAACGCTTTCTGCTTTGTTTTGGTTCCCACTGCGCTCTGCCAATCTGCGCAAGTTCCTGATTACGGGAGAAAGATGGTTCTCTCTCTCTCTCTCTCTCTCTCTCTCTCTCTCTCTCTCTCTCTCTCTCTCTCTCTCTCTCTCTCTCTCTCTCTCTCTCTCTCTCTCTCTCTCTCTCTCTCTCTCTCTCTCTCTCTCTCTCTCTCTCTCTCTCTCTCTCAGATTTGCCTGAGTTCTCGGGGCCAAGCAAGTTTTTAAAATTATATTTCTTTTGTTTTTGAAGTGAAATTGCTATTAGTGTTTTTTTCTGTAAAATAAGCCACCTGGCCGCAGCTCTTGCCCTGGCTATCGCTCAGCCACATCTCTGCGCCCCGCGGTCGGTAACGTCCTGGACAGGACAGGACGTACTGCCTGTCCATCACTGTCACCGGCGACATCACCAGTCAGTCACCACACCTGCTCTCTGCGATACTTGGGAGGGGCGCAACACTCGGCACGCAATTGACCGCGCGTGGCGCGTGGCGCCCTTCTCTCGCCGTGACGCGTGCGCGCGCGTGCGTGTGGGGAGCTACATGTCCGCCGGTATCTCTTCTTTCCATTCCTGGCTATAGGAGAAGCGTTGCGCTGCTCGCCCGGGGCGCACTGACTAGATGTTGCCCATAGGATTGGATCCTCTTTTCCCGGGTACTATTCCCAGAAGCAGACCAAACCAAGCATTCTCAGCCTTCTCATGGGGATACCTTGCCCATATACACACGAAAAAAAAAAAACGAGAAAAAAAACACTATGTTGTGGGGATCAATTCAGGGCTGTTAACGTTAATGTCAGAGGTTAACGCGATAAAGTTAATTCGTTAACCGGGGCAAATTAACGTAAGGTATTACACTGGTACAACTAAATCATCGTAGGTATACGCCCTTTTCAAGCGTAGCACTCCTTACGCCCTTCTTGAAGGGTTCAAGTACCCTCCAAAGCAGTTGCCCCCATGCATTCAGATAGGAGAAACGGAGGGCCTACGGAATCGCACGCTTCAAGAAAGGCGCACAGTGTACCAGTCTATCGTCATGAGTATGCCTATGACTGCCCATAGCCCGTGCCTCTCAGGAGGACGGACACGGACACAGGTATTTTACCCTGAATCGGCGGCCACGAAACGATTTTTTTTTTTTAAACCACCATAAACATTTATTGTTGGCAATCAGGGAATGAGAGACAGAGTTGATTGGGCTGCAAAGTCTGGCGGTGGTTCGGACGCGTCGAGCACCTCGAGGCGGCGAGGTTTCGCGCGAAGGTGACCACGCGGCGCGGGGCGATCCAAACTCTTCTCGCTCTGGCTCGCTACTATGAAACTCTTAACGGAACTGCAGCCCGTGCTCGTGCCCATGCTCGTGCTCGTGCCCATGCCCGTGCCCGTGCTCGTGCCCATGCTCGTGCCCATGCTCGTGCCCATGCTCGTGCTCGTGCCCATGCTCGTGCTGGTGCTCGCGCCCATGCTCGTGCCCATGCTCGTGCCAATGCTCGTGCTCGTGCCCATGCTCGTGCTGGTGCACGTGCTCGTGCTCGTGCTCCTGCCCATGCTCGTGCTCATGCTCGTGCCCATGCTCGTGCTCGTGCTCGTGCCCATGCTCGTGCTCGTGCTCGTGCCCGTGCTCGTGCACGTGCTCACCAAAGCCACCGGCGCACACGCAGCCCATGGCGGCCGTAGCGTCCGAGCGACCCGCCGGGAGGGTAGGCCGTCCTTTCGACACTGCGGCGTTGCGGGACAGGGCGGGACGCGGCGGCCGCTGTCAGCGCGTCACTGGGGCCGCCTGGGGCCCACTGGGGCCGCCACGGGCCCAAGCGGCCAAGGAAAGAGGCAGTAGTGGGGCAGTGGACACGACGGGGCGGGGCGGGGCGGGGCGGGGCGGGGCGGGGCGGGGCGGGGCGGCGAGGCGAGCGGCCAGGGTGACGTCAGGAGGGCTGCCGCGCTGCCGGGCGTCCCCCTGGAGTCTGCCCGTGCCGTCCCGTCCCGATCTGTAAACTCCTCCCTCTCAAGGACGCGGGATTGTGCTGCTGAGCAGGCTGCTGAGCTGCGGGCCGGTGCCTGAGGGAGGGGGAGGGGGGGCTGGGAGCCGGGGGGCCGGGGTGAGGAGGAACATTGCAGAGCACTGCCGGAAGCGGCGCGGTCGAAGCGAGTGACCGAAGTCCGACGAGATGGCTGCGGACAATCAAGCGCCTCAATTATTCCTCATCATAGCCTCATCCTTTGCGTCATATTCTCCGAGGCCCGCCTTATTGCGGGAAGTCATTAGATTGGGCTCCGCCTTGAGAAGAGTTCTTCAACATCTTTAATCCTTTTGCAAACGAAGCCACTACGAAGTATCCAAATGTATCATTTTCCGAACAGAGCGGATGCGACCTTTATGCGTTGTTTGAATGTGTAAACGCTATCGAAATGGCATTAAACCTGAGTCCCAACCCCCCACCCCCAAAAAAGGAAGAAGAAGAAGAAGAAGAAGAAGAAGAAGAAGAAGAAGAAGAAGAAGAAGAAGAAGAAGAAGAAGAAGAAGAAGAAGAAGAAGAAAGAGCTACTCTGCCCCTTGGCTCACCGTGCAGCTTTATTGACGGGTACTGAACGGCGCCGCCCCGCCTCGGCGCCGAACAGGAGAAGCACGTGAACCTGGAAATGGCTTCGGTCGGTACAGCGGCCGATACTCATCAGACAGTACCCCCGCCACCGCCCGATAGCGTGACCCAACCCATCCTTTTTTAGGCAGACCATTTCAGGCTCTGTGTCGCAACTCATGCTGTTCCTCTCGCTTTTATTCACGACAAAAATTCACAGTGAAACTTCTAAATATTTGCCCATGTTTTCGGGGGAAGTGCGGGGCCTTTCTTACTGGGCTCAGGCTTGGGCTTGGGGGAGGGTGAGCGGGAACGCATGCTTTTCCCCTCAAAGACAGATTGCAGCCGTTTGTCTTCTTGCCAAGCGTTTTTGTTGTTTAGAGGCCCGGCCTTTTCCCGCCCTCCTCACTTTTCCATAGTCCACACCGGCCAGGGAAGTACCAGTGTCCTCCTTAGCACCTCCTCCGGCGGCCTCGGGTCGATACCACTGCGATAAATATTTGAAGCACAAATTATTGCCGTGGCTCGGCTACACGAAGCGAGGACGAAGAAGTGTGCCTCACAACAGAGATAGGTGTACTCAGGCTAGAAGTCAAAATATTTGATTTGACTGAGATATGACGAGACGCGACTGCAAAGTGGCTGGATTTAACTAGATAAGAGACAAGACACCACGTAAAAAAAAAATAGTGATTAAACAGGAGCTTTTCCGTGACTTGCACAGAACTTTAGTAACCTTAATTATCCGTAATTAAATGTGACTGGAAAATGACTGGATTTTCCAGATGGACACACGTGTGTTCGATATATTTTCGAAATGTTTTCCCCCAGGACCAAAGACCAATGTGCTTATTTCGCCACTCCAACGTCCAAACAGTCTGACATATGTTCACGGGCGTTGTAGCGGCAGCAGCCTATTGCTCGCATAGAGTTTCGCAATAATAAGCCTGCGGGCCACCCTAACCCACCTAGAGAGCTACATGAAGAGAGAGAGAGAGAGAGAGAGAGAGAGAGAGAGAGAGAGAGAGAGAGAGAGAGAGAGAGAGAGAGAGAGAGAGAGAGAGAGAGAGAGTCTGCAATATTGGGGTGTAATTTTGTTGCATGTAGTTTCGTTGAGGCTGTGTGCGTGCGGGCTTGTAGGTGCGTGCGCGCTCCCGTGGGGCCTGCTGGGCCTGCCTGCCGAGCCTGGCCAGCCTGGCCGACCTGCTCCTCTCAAGCGCGGTGCGCGGGTGCGGGCCGGGCCGGGCCGGGCCGGCCACGTGGCCGGGGACGGAGAGGATAGAGGAGGGGTCCACCAACTTTGTGCCAGCCGCCGTCCATTACCTCACAAGGTGTAATTTGTGTGTGTGTGTGTGTGTGTGTGTGTGTGTGTGTGTGTGTGTGAGTGCTGACGAGGTAAAGTCGTCAAGGTGACGCTATCGTTTGGACCTCTATTGCGGTTCTCGCGCGGGATCAAGGTTTTGTGCTTCTCGCAGTCTTACCGCTGGAGGAGCCCGTCCTCGAAGGGTTCTGCACTATAAATTCAAGCGAAAGCCGATTTTTCAGGTATAATTTTCCTTGATTTTTACTGATTTTTTCTGATTTTTTCTTTCTGATTTTTTACTGATTTTGTTTTACGGTGTACACTGAGTGAAGGACCCCTCAGCTGTCCTGCTGTCGTGCACTCCGGCCCCTCATCGTGACTCCGTGCTGAACGGCAACATTTTTAAATGTACTTTCAGTTTCTTATTGTGTGTGAATGCTTTGTTCATGCCGCGCGAGTGTAGGAGGAGGAGGATAAAAGGCGAATAAAGGCGAGAGTCTCAATTTTTCTTCCTACAATAGCCAGTATTCATCGGTAATCGCACCCTCGCCAAAACTTGTAAGCGGCAGTGCTGCTAGAAAGTTAGGCAAAAATCCCGCCCAATACACCTGTGCGTAACGGGACTGTATCTCCGCCAGCCTACTAGGCAAGGCAACTACTCCCCTGCACTCGTGCACAGATGTTGCCTAGGAGGCAGGCGGAGATACAGTCCCGTTACGCACAAGTGTATTGGGCGGGATTTTTGCCTAACTTTCTGGCAGCACTGGTAAGCGGTTGGGGTGAAGCTGAAGCTGTGGCGGCGTGCTTCCGCGGGAAGAAAACGAGGAGCTTCAGGCTAACCCAGTTTTCAGACGTGGCACAATACGTATGATAAGTTCCATCCCTTATACTCGCATGCGGCACGAAGCGTTTTCCTCGCAGTGCGTCCCATCCCGTCCCATGGCCTTCCACTACAGGGGAACGTCTAGATACATTGTCCCCGTCACCTTAAATCCCCAGATACGCA
Source organism: Frankliniella fusca (assembly GCA_029379305.1). NCBI lineage: Eukaryota > Metazoa > Arthropoda > Insecta > Thysanoptera > Thripidae > Frankliniella > Frankliniella fusca. Next base: position 1,638,824 of record JAHWGI010001430.1, on the reverse strand, counting down.
GCACCGCGCAGCACGCACTGGCCGATAACGCGGACAAAGCAGGAGAATGAGCAAGGATGATGGTGCCGGTGCCGATCGGACCGATCCTCTTAGTTGAAACAAAAACAGGGTCCAGTAAAGGGCTGCAACCCTCCTCGTCCGCATGAGGATGACATGCATGGGGGTTACTGCGGGGTCGCCTTGCCCCTAAACAAGCAGGGATGCGCGTCGCGAATGCGTGACAAGGCACAATACGCCGGTGCCTCGCGAGGTTTCCAGTCGGAGATAAGCGGCCCGCTGGGCCCCGGCGCGGGGCTGGCCCAAGAGACACAACTACTATACGCTATGGTGACCGCGAGCCGATCGACAAATAAGTGCCCTATTCGCACGAACAACACCTCGGAGCTTTCACGGGCTGCAAGGGTTTTACGGTACCAATTATTTTCTCATGCACTTACAGTTCAGTCATTTTTATTCAATTTGTTTTTTAATCGTTCTTTTTTCTCTTTCAAATATCATGTTTAAAGAAAAATGGTAAGCAAAATACACCAACTGCAGCAGAGCTAGGGCAAGGAAATTCACCCGCCTCGTCTTGTTTTGCCATCAACAAAATATCATTTGGTGGCAGATCAGTGTCTTTAATGCTTTGGGTGCTTTTGCTAGGAGTCAATTGTCACTGCACGATGTTTGCAGACGATACAGCTCCTCAAGCTGCTCCGTATTGCATGATTGCAACAATTTATCTCCAAACGTCAGTGGCACTGAGAATAAGCTGAGAGGCCAAACTAAATCCTGAGGGCATAAGAGACGGCTGAGCCGTCGCGGGTCTGCCTGCCTGCCTACTAAAAATCTGGGTTTCGTAACATTTTTCGTGAGATGGTCACTTCAATACTTCCTGAAAAAGTTTCTCAGGGGCTCCATGACGCCATGCACGTGAACGCAAGCTGCAGATTTCATTCTCACCTAACCCTTTGACTGAGTGGCGACCTGATCATGTCCGCAGCTTTTGTTGAACGCACTCTCCCTTACACTATATTTATAAGCGGCTCTTTCTTATTAGGTGAGGAAAGGCGTTCAGAAGAGCTCGTGCTCGCAGGCGGCAAGGCAAACTTAGCACTTTGGTTTGGCACTCCGGCAAGGGGAAGTCGCGCTAGGCGCATTACTGATTGCATGACCGATTTTTAAGAACTGCATACTGTTGTTAAAGGAATGTGAGTCGTACGGTATAACGTTCGTTTGAATGTAAATCGTGCCACGGTCGCTTGAATGTGTATCTTGGCTATCGTTTGTTTGAAAGTAAATTTGCTGGCGCCATAATTTAGTCTAGATTCACTTACAAGCAAACGTAACACAATTTCCCAACGAACGATACACAATTGACATTCGAACAAAAGTGATGTCACATTTCGTGAATAATATTGCGACAGACGCACACCCTCTCGCCTGACGGCCTGGCGACGCACGGAACCGGGCTATCGCTCAGCAGTTTTCTTTTTCAGTATAACAAGGATCATCGCGAAGGGGTGCATATTTTAGGCTGAGACCATAACACGCGATCAACAGTCGCGACGCCGCCGTGCAGAACACAGCAGACCGCGTCCTCGCGGCGTCTCTCTTTGTCCCTCGCCCCCTCACCCCTCTCTCCCTCTCCCCCCCCCCCCAATGTAATGACGTACGCTTTAGGGTGCTTGGGAGCGTCGCACCGGCTTTACGGACGTCGGTCATCGGGGAGCTCCCCTATAGACGGTCGATCCTCGACTGTTCGAGCTCAAAATCCCATATAGGTCCTGCAGGGCCTCGCACTCGAACAGTTGAGAATCGATCCTCCTCGGGTAATTGTCCAATGATTCTCCAACGGAAACGATGGAGAGGAGGGCGCCAGGCGCCAGGCGCCAGGCCACGTTACGCGGCGTCGACATCACGCAAACCACTAATTGGGGCGGGATGTGAAGTCGGCATGCGGGCACCACCGAGGCCACCGTTCTACAAGCTGTTCAGGGTTAAGGTCACTAAGTCGAAGGCCGGCAGAAACTTGTACCAACGGCTGTTACTGGGAGGTGGGAGGGTGTTCCTCAGAGCCTTTGGTTTTCATCTCCGGAGGCCGGCGCGGCCTGCGCCGGACCTGCCGTGCCCCGCCCTGGCCTGTGACCGGGGCCGGCAGGCCGCCGGAGCTAAGAGGCATGTGCTAGAAGGCTCAGGCTCACAAGGGAACCCCGCCAAGTGTAAATTCCAGATTTCCATAAGACTTTGGGAAATAGTTCACCTCAATGTGTCTGATTCGGCTGCACCAAAATTTGCTGCTCAATTTCACATTTAATTTTACCCTATATACGTACGGGCCGGGGTAAAATAAAGAATTTGTCCATTTAAGTCAAAAATCCACTCTAGCGCCTAAGCGGTACAAGATACGTCAAAACGGACGAAATTTTCGCCCAAAGGGCCGCAACTCGCCGAGTTACCCCTAGTGACGACTCCCCATATGCATGTACCGGGAAGCAGGAAGTCGATTTTATTGGTTATATAGCATGAAAACCTCCTAGATATGAAATTGAGCAGCAAGTTTTGATGTGGCTGAGGTAGACACATAAAGGCCTTCAACTTCCCAAAGTTTCATCAAAATCGGGAATTTACACTTGGCGAGGTTCCCTTGTCAGGGGTGCCCCACCCCGCCCAAGACTAGACCCCTTCCTTCCTTAGCTGCACTTCCGAGAAGTTCCCGGTTGAATCGGGGAGGCGCGCGATTTCGCCAGTTTTGTAAAAATGATAATGCGAATTGGTAGAGGGGGAAATAGCACAACGGAAACCCGAGCAAACGAGGAGCTTCCCCCCGGGGAGTGTAGTAGGGAAAAACAAAGGGGGAAAAAAGGTTACTGTTTTCTGTCAGTTAACCTGTCTGCAATTGCTGGAGGTAAGAGCTGAACTGAGACGTTTCCTTAGGGTCAGAATTTTGGAAACCGTATAATGCGTAGACCTCAGCGGGAGGGCGGGGATGGGTGGGCCGGCCCGCGACCGCGCCGCCGTGTCGGGTATTTCCCCCGAGGGATCGGCAACTCTCCTTAGCCGTGCACGAGGGAGTATACGTGTACTACCAGTAATTTAGGTAATATATGTAATATAAAATAATGTAAAGTAAATATATAATAATATAGGGGTAATAGGCAAAATTGTGGTAATATGCCAGTAATATATGGTAATATACAGGTAATATACAGATAATGTAGCCATCGCGGACGAAGTAATGTACGAGTTGATGACTACGACTCCTCGATTTCCCCTTTCCGGTAATACGCTAGCGGTGTGAACTCTGCAGCAGCACTATATAGCTACTGCTGTATAAATTAACCTTACGCTACGGCGCTGCTGAGTTCGGGGCAAGCTTTTATTAGTTTGTCCCTGACCTTCCCTTCCACTTGCGATGGCGTTTTCCTCGGGCGCTTGTAGCTCGCACAGCTTAAGATCGGAAATAAGACTCGCCCCGCCCGCCCGTTTATTTACTTCCATTTAGAACTGTTATCACAGTGCGTCTCTACCCGTGGGCGGAAAGGCGGGGGGCTGCCGATCTCTACCTCGAGACCATCTCTAGGATGCCTGCAACAGAAGTTTCCTGTCTGAGAGGCGCTTTATGAGAGCCTGGTTGAAGTCCGCGACTCATCTCAAAACGCACAATACATACAAGTAGGGAGCGGTACAGTGCCGCGCTCTTTCATATACTTTGATCTGTGGGAGTTGCCTTTAGCTCTATCATTCTGGGCTGCAGCGCTCCTCCGCCCGAGGCACGTGTGGAGCGCGACCTTGAGGCGGGTGGTCACTGGACGTCACTGCACCCGTGACAGGACACACCTACAACCTAATGAGCGCCGCCGCTCACGCTTTGCATCGGCATCGCTGGCCGTGCGCGGTGCGCGTGTGCTAGGTGGAATAGAAAACGCGTGACAGCATGCGGGTTTGCCTACCCGCACCCGCCGCAAGCCCTCAGAGCGCGGGGGAGGACCAGCAACACCGTTAAGTGTTTTCAATCAGGAGGGCGTACAGTAGAAGCGGTAGCATACCTGTATGTCTCCCGTCCTGCTGGCCGCTGTTCCACCAGATAAGCTGCTGCCGCTGACTTATCTATCTGGCACGCGATTCCCGCTGTCTTCCGTTTTACGCTATGTGGGGGTGCCGCGCGTCGCGTCGGGGCGGCCGGTGGGCGGGGAGAGGTTTCGAGCGCGGCACTAGGTACACGCGCACGGTTGTGACTGGCGTGACGGAGCGCGGAGCGACTCTCTGGACGATCTGATTGAGGCAGGAGCACTGGAGCCAAGTCAGGCTGCTCTGCTGCCCGCTCCCGCCCGTCACCCGTCACAACACGAGCTTGTCCCGCCCCTGCGGCGCGGCTCGGCGGGCCCGACGCGGCGCGGCGGCGCGCGGCAGGAATAGTCGGGCGTCCTTAAGCTAGGCATTCCCGGGGCTGCGACTGGCTGGGTCTAGCCTTGGTGGGGGAACCAAGCTTAGCGAGCGGGAACTGAGTGCGGAGGAGGCTGCGGCAGCTGCGGCACGAAGAGGGGCAGGGCAAGGCAGGGCAGGGCAGGGCAGGGAGGGCGGGGGAATGACGATGCAAGATCGGTTCGCATTCCGGATTTGGCCTTGTCAGGCTGGGAGTCATCTGGATCCTGGGAATGCCGGGATAAGGGAGCCATAGGACTGGTCTTCCCTTCTCCAACACACCAGCAGTTCATCAAGTTGAGCCCCACTCACTCACAACAGGACATGGTTTGTTGAAGTATATTATTACTGTTAATAAATGTCATTGGAATTAAAGTGCTCAGTATATGATTTGATGCACTATTAATTTATTTCTTTATAATTTTTAAATGTCATTGATTTAAAAATAATGAAGATGTAAATATCATGAAATAAAATGTGGAAAACAACTTGAGTTGTGCTTTTATGGAAGACTTCACTTTTAGGAGTGATGAGGAGGTGTACGTGGAATTTTGGGGCGAGAGGTAAATGCAGGAGCAGTGTCACCATCCCTGTAGAAAAACAACACGTATTATTGAATGAGCTATTTTTTGAAAAGTTGTCCCAACATGGTTTGGATGTGACATAGGAATTCTTACTCAGTATCTGAAGAAAATCTATCATTATATTGCTCTTTTTGTAACTCAGGGATCATGCCAGCCACTTGAACATCCTCTGAGTCTTCATCCACATCCGAGTCATTGTTTATGGAATTTTCTACATTGTCTGCTAAATGTATTGAAATCTCAGGAATGAGCTGTTTTGCATCACCTGTTTGAATAATGAGAGGTATATTTGTTGATCCATCAGCTTCCTCACTTTTAATTTGATGCCAGACAGTTTCCTTGGATGAGATTATTTTATTTTCTGACTTAGTTGATCCACTTGAATCGGTTCCTGGATCATATCTTTGATTGTCTATCTTCTGCTTGTCTGCTATGCTAAATTTGCTCTTGCTCCAATTAAGTATTTCTCGTGCAATATTCTTTAAAAAAATTAATTTATATGTATTAATTAACATAGAACTCAAAAGGTTACCTGACAGATGATAAGAATTAATCTGTGGTTTAAGTTCCTTTTTACTTTTTCAGGAGAATTCTTAGAGGTGCTCAGACTTTGGTTGTGAGGGGTAGTTGGGCGTAGCATCAAAGATGAGCCATGAGTCTCAGAAGGTTCTGATTCTGAAAGTGATGTTTCTTCACTATTTTCTGCAATAAGAAAAACTGGAACTTTCTCAAAGAATGCACATATTTTTGAAAGAGTTTGCAGGTGGTAACAAAAGTCTTACCTGAAAGACAGTATCTGTTTCGTAACAAATCCTCTCCACTTAGTTCGCCATTGATACTACGAACAGGGTCATCTTCATCAAGTTCTTCTCCTAAGAGATTTAATTCTGCCTAAGGGTTTTGAACAGTAAAATCAGTTGTTGAAAGGAATCTTTTCCATTTTCAATACCACATTTTACTTATACTTACATCATCTTCATCTATCATCTCTCCCTCACTAATTGGTAAGTATGCTGAAGTGAAATTGGAACAATGAAGTAAAGTTTTATGAAAATGCAGAATATGCTCCATTTGCTTCTTGATCTCTGCATCTTTTTGAATGCTAATGCTATACTCTAAAGCATTTTGTAATCCCATGTCTGATGCAGCCTCATTTAATTTGGTGTTTGTGATTAAACTGTACAGTGTTCCATTTACATAGGCCAAAGCCTGAAAAGAGTTTTAAGTATGAAAATAATACGCAATATTTTGCCTTACTATGAGTTAAGCGAACTGCTGCACATGTCGGATTGTATAAAAGTGCAATCTTACTTGGGTCACAGGTGTAGAGAGCAAACTTATGAGTACAGAAAATACATTTTCAGCCACTGGAATACAAAGTTCTCTTGCAGAATGATGAAGACAGAGATTCATCAGAAGTGCAGTGCCATACTCAATTGGATACATTGAATCAACATCAAGATTTGAAAATTGCTCAAATAACCATTCAACCATGCCAGCTTTGATCATTGCAATTCTTTGATTTCTCCTTAAATAAAAATAAGTTTTTAAAAATATAATAACAAAACTGTTGTAAATTAAATTTTATGTCAGATACTATCAGAATCCTTTTACCTCAAGCTGAGCTTCTGGAGGGCTGCCAACAGCATATTCTGGGTGATAGAATCTGAAGATATTCCGTCTCTTTGCTGCAGTACAGCAGTAGTCACTCTGATTGTTTCAGAATTTTGGGATAGGTAACTGCGCCCAGACTGGATAGATGCAATAGTGTTCAGTAAACGAGCAGCTGATTGTTGCAGAGGGTGTGGTGTCACAACTCCATGAGGGATGAGTAAGCTTTTGAGGAAAGCATCATCTTGTAGATTTAATAAATCCCATCCAACATATTGTTTCAGAATACTCTCTCTTCTATCAGAAGGACTTTTTGTTATAGCCTGTGTGTAAAAATTTCAATGAAATCAAGTTTTGATACAGAAACAATCAAAAGAAAGAGCTGAAACATATTTTCAAATACCCAACGTAATGCTTGCAGAAGCAAAAGACGTGATTTCACACTTCCATCTATTAAATTCCTCTTGATTTGTGGGATGTCTAGGCTCCAGTCACTCTGTTTTAATTTAACTGAAAATCTCCCCTTGATACCCTTAAAAATATAACAGTTATAAAAATAATAGACTTTGACATACCATCAAAACAAATTACTAAGGATTTAGAGTACTGCTGATACCTCTTTAGAAACATTTTTATGATATTTGTCATATGAGAAAAGTTCTGGATATATCTGAACACAATTTTTCAGAGTTTCTCTCAAATCTAATTGTTGACCTCTTGCGCTCATTTCAAGCGCACCGGTTAATTCTGAAGCAACTCCTATAAAAAGTATGCAACAGAAGATTACATTTAGTATTATTCTATTCTTTGATTGGTCAAACTAATGACTGAGAGAATATATAAACACACCAATTAAATTATGATAGTCACTATGCAGTTTATTGAACTTCATCTGAAGTTCTGAATAGTTCAGATTATAGTCCTTCAACTTTGTGGATTCACCTTCAATTAATCGATCTCCAGCTGATTGTCGTCCTTTCAGCTTTAACAGTACAGGGTATTTTTTGGAGTAATTTTTAATTTTCCTAAAAGTATTTGGGTTGCTTGCCAATTCAGTTTCTGATAAGCACTGTACCTTGCTTGTTTCTTTGGTAACTGGTGTTTTAATTTTTTTTTCTCCAACCATATTTGTATTTATGTGAATGTTATGCATATCATCATGAGAGAAAAAATGTTCGATCTCTTCAGGAATCCCAACAACATTATTTTCATTTCCATTCAAAGCGCTTGGAAGATAAAAAACAATTTTTGGGACGTACTGAGTAGTTTGTTCACTGCCCAGCAGCTCTTCATCAAGTTGAAGCTGGTATTTTTTTAAGTTGCATTCCCTTGTGAAAACATTTGCTGTCTCAAGTAAGTCAGTGTGATTTAGGAACTGTTATCAAAAAAAAATATCATTTATATATATATAATTGTATTTTACACACACATTCAAATTAAAAAAAGGAAATCAAATTATGGGCTTTTTGGACCTAAATGTTTTACTTACCTCAAAAACTAGACGTAAATAGTATGGATCGGTGCATGAACGTATCATTTTCAGCAGTTTACTAGGGAGGTAGAGAGCAAAATCAGAAAATTGTTACCAAATAAACCCAACATCTCTGTTGCTTTCACTTCATCACCAAACTTTAGGAAACTTAGGAAATACAATTGAAGACAAGCACCATCTTACTTGTGTAATATTTACCGTACCAACGGCTTGTTTCTTGCCAGAGAAAGTAAATCAAAATGTATTTCCCCCCAGTGCAGCTAAGTACATAAAATCAATGCCCTGGATCAATAATGAAGTCTGGCACCAGGTAGATTCCATAGGGACGTTTAGTAAGCTACTAAGGGCGCTTGATCCCTTTTAAAAAAAGGAGAATCTACGAACAATGCAAAATCATAGAAAAACCAAGCTTCTCAGAATAGATTAAAAAAAATTTCTAATTAGACGGAGGAAGCGTAATTTTGTTACTTTCCCGCCTTTCCCACCATCAAAACTATGAGAATATTTGGTGGCGGAAAAAATTCCCAGAATCCAGATGAGCTCCAACAAAATAACAGCTGACAGCTGACACGTGACACCTGTCGCCCAGGTAGGCGAGTTTCAGGGGCAGTCTCAAGTGTTCATAGTGTTCATGTACTGAGGTACGTCAGTGCCGATAATTTCCGGTAGGCAGCACTTCTGCTTCTACCTAGGTAGTGTTTGATCGAAAACTAATAATAGAAAATATCATTTTTCAAATATACTTATTTCACGGAAACGGCTGCAATGACACTAACCTATCTCCGTGAGAATGAATGTGCATATTTCTTTTATTTGTTTGTTTGGCAGGCGGAGAAACGTCAGGCCGTAGGTCGCACCACAGCCTCAGACCTAATCGGCTTTCTCACTTGGCCAATGGAACTTTGGATGTGACGCAAGATTGGACTTGGGCTCCTGTGGCGCGCTTGTGCCGCTCACTCACAGTAATCACTCTATTGAATTGAAAGTATCTGTGGCAGAGACGTTCTTGCGACGTTCACGAACATCTAACCATCTGAAATGGTGTCTGAAAAGGGTATTGTGAACGAGGACCTGATTAAGGAGAGACAAAAGTGTACTTTCAACACACTAGAATTAACTCATTTACTTGATGGCGGTGAGGCCAAAACTCTTGAGAGAAAAGAGAGAGGTAAGTGACTATAATAACACATAATCTTTTTTTTATTTTTAATTAATTTTACTTTAGCTTGTGCTGTGACAACTGATACTGGACATGTTTTGTTCTTGTAGAGGAGTACTTTCTCTCAGATCCCGCTTTTAAAGATGAAGTGCCTATGGAATACTTGAGTCACAAGGAGCAGTATGAACATGCTGTTCGCAAAGCTTGTCATATGTTCCGAAAACTACAAGAAATGCCTCATGGAAGCATGGATAATTTTAGGTATGTTACTAGTCTACACAACTATTCACCTTAATATTTCTTCATTAACTTTTGCTTGTAATTTCTGTGTTTGCCTTGAGACAAATATTCAGTTTGCACTTTTTAGTCAAGTCCCGAACAACAAAGTTATGCTCTGTGATCTGTCAAGCTGCTAACACATCTACAGGAATTATTGTCGTTCTGCTTGGGTTAACACAGTTTTAAAGTTTATTTTTCACTATCTTTGCATGTTACTGCACAATTTTATGTTCTCGCCATGACTGATTGGTCCTTACTTTTCTCAAGTTGCATTAACTTTGCTGTTTCTAAGCCTGCTCATCTTTAGAGGTTGGCGTTACGAGAAATTCAACTCATTTGAAAGGAAAGAAAGGAGAAGGGGGCAGGGGGCACTGGGGCGGTGGAAATGTAGAAGAAGAAATAATACAGTTTTTTGGGGACCCTAGCCACAATGAAAATAACTTTACTTGATAAAAGCGGTGATTGAGACAGCATAAGCCTTGTCAGGATCCATGGCAAATCGTCCCCGATTTTTTTGTCCCTTTGACAAATCGTCCCCACCTCCTCCGTCCTCCGGCATTTTGCTCAAAAGTGTAATGTCCCGAGTATATTGTAGTCCCGAGCAAGTACCATAGAAACTGAAGATGAAAATTCATTTAATTCGAAAATGAACAGACAGGTTGGCATCGGACGTACCTCAAATTTTTATTTTTTGCTGTATTTTTCATTGGGATTTGGTATGAATTGGCACCACAAGATAAGCTACGACCTTCACCAGAGTACATCGTCAAGATTAAATTTAAAAAACCTCAAGGGCGTGAGCAAGAGTTAGTCACCTCCAGCAGGGGCCTAAAAATTGAAGAAAAAGTTTGAGAATAATGTCAGCTTCTTGGTTCAAAACCCAGGCAATAAGAGCTATCCAGCACTCTAGACGCTCATCGGCGAGTTCATGAAGGAACAAGCGGACACCGCACACCGCAGTGATATGATCAGCGTTTGCTTACCCTGGCGAACCAGTACCCAGCGCACAAAGAACTACTTGAGGTCTTGTGATTTCACTGTGGGGTTGTAACTTGTAATATTAAATTTCTCAGCTCTGTAAAATTCAACTTAGAGACGTGCGCTAATAAGTAGTAAAAAATGGATTTCAGGACGAAACATGAGGACATCAAGGATGGTCGACGCGGGACGACAGAAGTGGGGACGAAGTGTCTTAGGGACGATTTTCATGGGGACGTATGAGCCTATTCCTGCCTTGAAGTCATTAGCAAGTCAGCTGCAATTTACTATTATATGCTTAAATATCCACCTTTTATAAAGTAATTTAGATGCACTTTTTAGCTTTATTGTATTCACAGAATATCTGTCTCTTTTTAGATAGAAATTGTCAATTTTTCCTGTCCTGTTGGTGTTTTGGTTCCTCTATGAATGCATGTTGTAGGACTAACTAAGGTAATTTTTCTTTTTTTAAGTTAATGGGCAGTAATTTCTGTATCTAGGGAACCACCTGCTGAGTCCGTGGCTCAGAGAATTAAGTGAGTACTCATGCAACTTCTGTGAATTGTCGGTCTTAAAAAATACAAATCAAAAAACCACATTGTGCTTGCAGAGGTGATGTCATGTGTCATATCAGCTGCTTGAAAATTTAGCTTTTTGAAGTGATTTTACTGAGTGCTAAGAGCAATCATCTGCGCTTAATGTGTTTTATTTTTTCCCCTGTTATTAGGATTTTTTAATTATTGTGTGTGTGTGTGTGTGTGTGTGTGTGTGTGTGTGTGTGTGTGTGTGTGTGTTTGTGTGTGTGTGGAATGTCTGTTTTGTGCCTGGGAATATGGCATGTGGAATGTTTTATTATCATCGAAGTGCTTGTGTCTCACTTGGAACTGACAGATGCAGCCTTTTTGACGGTTGCTAGAAAAATTTTCAGGCTGGAGAAGTTTTTAGAATTCAAGTGCTCATATGTGAAAACGTTTGGCTTGCAGACAACTTCTTGGTGGTATGTTGGGGTCTGCAATCCTGAAGGATGGGAACCCCCTCGCTCTGCACTATGTGATGTTTTTACCTACCCTTGCTGGGCAAGGCACAGTTGAACAACAAGCTTATTGGATTTCACGAGCTTGGAATCTTGAAATTGTTGGAACATATGCTCAAGTTTGTTTTCCTAAAGTATACATGACATTTACAATCATTACCACACTCTGTATAACCCAAATAAAAACCTTTTTTTTGCAGACAGAACTCGGACATGGTACCTTCATTCGTGGCTTAGAAACAACAGCCACTTATGATCCGACAACACAAGAATTTGTCTTAAATAGTCCAACTCTGACTGCTTACAAATGGTGGCCTGGGGGCTGTAAGTAGTATTAGACGATTAATTGTTATTATAATGATTTGTATAAATTACATGATTTTGTGTTTTAATCAATCCAGTGGGACACACTGCAAATTATGCTGTGGTTGTAGCTCAGCTCTATACCCAGGGCAAATGCCATGGTATTCACCCTTTCATTGTTCAATTAAGAGATGAAGAGACCCACATGCCAATGCCGGGAATTATTGTTGGAGAAATTGGTGCAAAACTGGGAATGAATACCACTAACAATGGGTATCTAGGTTTTAAAGAAGTTCGTATTCCAAGGGAAAATATGCTCATGAAGAATAACAAAGTATTGGAGGTATATATTGTTTTTGTTTGTTTTTTTCTTTTACTCTAAGTTGTGTTACTTTAAATGTGTTACATGTCCCGGGGTTTGGCCTCATTTTTTCTTCCTTTTCTTTTAAAATTTTAGGATGGAACGTATGTGAAGTCACCAAGTGATAAACTTACATATGGTACCATGATGTTTGTGAGAGTGGTCATCTGTCAAGATATGGCAAGTTATCTCTCTAAAGCTGTCACAATTGCAACTCGTTATAGTGCTGTGAGACATCAATCAGAAATGAAGCCTGGGTATGTGTAAATTTTTGATGTAACCGGTATTATCTTTTCTTCTACTTTGTTCCATTTTAATGAGATTTCTCCTTGTATGCTTCTTTTTATATAGAGCTCCAGAGCCTCAAGTTCTTGATTATCGCACACAACAATATAAACTCATTCCAGCCATTGCCTCTGTTTTTGCCATGAAGTTTTCTGCCAACTGGATCTGGGAAATGTATAATGTGGTGAATAGCGAACTTGATCAGGGAGATCTGGAGAGGTTGCCAGAGGTAAACGTAAAGAATGTCTAGGATACTGAATTAAAGTCGAAGTATCCCAATAAAGAATTTCTCAATTTGTATTTTAGCTGCATGCAATGTCATGTTGTCTGAAAGCCCTGTGCACAAGTGATGCAGCAACAGCTGTAGAAATTGTTCGCCTTGCCTGTGGAGGACATGGATACATGAAATCAAGTAATTTACCATCAACCTATGGACTGGTAACTGCTGCCTGCACATATGAGGGTGAAAACACTGTTCTACTATTGCAGACTGCAAGGTAAATACTGTACATGAATGTAAAAACTAGTTAAATCATTCATGTCTTCTATGTTTTTTAAAAATTTGTCATGCAGGTACTTAATGAAGACTTGGCAACAGGCACGAAGCGGTCAGACTCTTACGCCCTCTGTCGCATACTTAAATCTTTACTCAGACTGGCGACAACCAAGAACAGTTTGGGAAAATACTGCAGACTGTGTTGTAAAAGCATTCTATCAGGTGGCAGCTGGGTAAGCTGCTTTTTCCAAGTGTCAAAATTCAATAAGGATTGGTTGGTAATAAATCCATTCACCTTAATATTTTTTAAAACAATGTTTTTTTAGGAAAGTTAAAGCTGCTGCAGAGCACATGGAGCGCCGTGCCAAAGGAGGCATGACCCCAGAGGATGCGTGGAATGAAACTTCTATTGAGCTTGTTGCTGCCTCTACTGTATGTAATATCATGTACTGCTTTTAGAAATTTTATATTCTTGTGAATTGTTAATGCAAAGAAATTTCAATCTTTTTTAGGCTCACTGCAGGGCTTTCATTGTAGAAAAATTTATTGAAGCCGTTGCTAAGACAAGTGTTTCACGACCTCTACAAGCAGTATTATGCCAAATGGCTGAGCTGTACGCTGTCTATTGGTTATTGAACAATAAGGGAGACTTCTTGATGGTAATTGTTTATTACAGATTTAAAGTGCTTGTTTGGCCTATTATCTCATGCTAATTCAATTCTAAATTATTTCAGTTTTCCAATTTGTCCCCGGCTGATGTTGATGGCTTGCAGTTGTGGCTGGAGCAACTTCTCACAAAGCTGCGTCCCAATGCAGTTGGCATTGTGGACTCATTTGACATTCACGATGACATTCTTGGGTCTCCTTTGGGAGCATGGGATGGCCGTGTCTATGAGCGTTTGTTTGAGGAATCGCAGAAAAGCCCTTTAAATAAGGAGCCAGTCAATAAGTCTTTCCATGAATACATGAAACCCTTCCTACGATCCAACTTGTAGTTGCAGTGAAGACCATTTTATATTACTACAGTATAATATTACAGCCCTTTATGATAAGAACATGCTCAACTATCCGCTTAGAACAAGTTAATGTGATATAAACTAAAGATGATTTCCTTGTTTGTTAAGGATGTACTTTTTCATCTTGACTATCTGATAGATTGCCACCAAGGTGCAGTCTGTTACAGAGACAATCTGTGATACATTAATTAGAAACACTGTGAAAGTGCAAACCAATGAATTCTTTCCCTACAGTTATCTAAATAATATTCAAGGCAGGCTGCCTTTTAAACATGTTACTATTTTGCATTTTTATGATTTTATTATTTGTTGATTGTTTATTTTATAAAAGACTTTATTTTGTTTTCGGCTGCTTTTCACTGTCAAGATTGTTCGTTATTTCTTAAAGGAAGGAGCAACTCCAGCAGTATTTTTTAATATTTCTTTTGATACAATATTTCTATCACCATATATCGGGAACAGGTTTTTTTCTTTTTTTCTTTGTGTGGCGTTGTGTATTCCCAGAATATCAAGCCAACATTATTGTATATGAGGGGACCAGCTTAAAAGGCTAGAGGTATCATTTTATTTTATAAATCTTATTTTGTCTAAATAAAGAAGCATACCTCCTGAATTCCGAGCTAGTTATTATTTCATTATCAAAATTCTACAAAAAACAACAAAACTTCCCTCCTTTAGAAGTTATCACCTTCATCGCATTATCGTACTACACTTGAACTCTTTGGTTCAGCCACCTATGCTGAAACTGTATTATGTTTTCGGAACTCAATGAAAAAAAGCACAATACTAAATTTCCTGTGCCGTAAGAGAAGATGAAAATAAATAAATAAACGTCAAGAGAAAACTGATGTTGAAGTTGGTTCCCATGGAGGGCATGCCAAAAGAAGGGTGCATTCAGTTAAGTGGAAGTTCGACGGTCCGAGTTGAGGTACGTCAAGCCAAAACTACATTGAGACCGTGGTCTTTGATCAAAATTTCAAGTACTACTAGCTTAAAAAATTGTTCGTGCTGATATCAAATTTACAAAAACAATAAAGAAAAAAAAACACCATTTTGAACAAACCTCGCAAAATGCTTAATGTACGTGCATAAGCTATGAAGCCACAATGCACATCTTTTGTTTGACTACACCTCTGATAACTTGTTTGTTTGCGTGCTTGTTTGAACTTGCCTACCTTCCTACCACGTTAGCGCGGCAACTGATGCAATCCCTAAAAAGCAATCATAGTATGGTCAAATTCAATTCTTCCTCAGGTAGGTGTGCAGTGAAACGTTATCTCGCTTAGTGCTTGCGTCAATCTACGCCTGTCATGTTGTGTCCTGTTTCTACAAATGTTTCGCATTCATTTTTATTGTGTCTATCTAACCTCCCTCGTGTACATTGTCGCTCTCGTAAAGCTACGAAAAACGCCATATTTGTTACAATATATAACAATTTTTGATGACGTTTGCATTGCTGATCGCTTGTGCGAATGCGCGGAAGTTATCGGAAAGGTGAAAAACTCAAGTCACTTTACATATCGGATATTTCCCACTGATGCTTTTTGTGTCCACGAAAGTCCCATTTGACTACGAAACATTCGCTTTCTGCTTTTATGAATTTGTTTCTTGATGTTTTTGAAGACTGTTAACAATCTTCTTTAAAGTCTTGCTATGTTGTTTCGGCTCTTTTCTGTAGACATGACCCTTACATTACGTTTTGCCGAGAGCTGCCTATTGCTGCTGTCTCAGGTAATATTTAGTGAATTGTTTTTTTTTCTTTAATATGCTCGTTCGCCAGCATCCTTTTCGAATTTAATGGAATTTAACAGTTACCATAGTTTTCCTTATCTGCTGTTACAATTAATCTGCTGTTTTACTTAGTTTATTATGTTATCTGATGTTACCAGTTTCCTGTTCTTGCATTTGCTGTCATTCTCTTGTTGTAAGCTGAAATGACATGGTAGATTTCAGTGAATGATACCGCGATGTAAAGGTTTATTAAGTGTGTGTGTGTGTGTGAATGCGCGTGCGCGCGCGTTCGCTTGTTTAAGGATTGTATCTTTATTTTAATTATTTCTCAATTTCAGTGTAACAACTCCAAGAGGTTGTGAATAGAATTCTGTATAATGCTTCAAGTCAGAATCGTCACGGTAGACCACTACATCTGCCCACCGATTGAAGGCTTGGATATAACTTACTCAGAATTCCGAAAATCTTCAATTAAACAAGTACCTGTTATCAGAATATTTGGTACAACACCAACTGGTACGTCAGTCTCTCTTCAACCTTCATGATTGTGTAAACCTGAAATATTATTTTATTATTTTTTATTAGTAATTTTATATTATTAATTTTATCTTTTTATTTTATTTTTAGGAGAAAAGACATGTGTACATGTTCATGGTGTCTTCCCGTACATATGTATTCCATATGATGGGTCAGAACCACATATGAAGCTGTCTTATCAATTAGCCGTTAGTCTGGACAAAGCAATCAACATAGCATCTGGCTACTCCAACTCAAATACGCAGCATGTCTACAAGGTTGTACTTGTTTCAGGAATGTAAGTAATTCATTCTATACTGTTGTCTGGCTTGCATGCCCATTGATTTTCAATTGTGCTCTCTCATTCACCTATGGCTGTCCACAATGAAATCTGTCCAACCAAATCTGATCGTTTGCAGTTCTCTGGGGTATTAAAATGTCTTCACCTATTGACTTGTGGTGTGTGTTTTTTCTTTTTTGCAGTCCATTTTATGGCTATCACCAAAGTAAACATCAGTATTTGAAGGTATATTTCTATAAGCCATCAGTGGTTAAGCAAGCAGTTAGCTTACTCCAGGTAATGATAACACTTTCTGTACACCCTTTTTGTTTTTGATTTATCATCGGTCAGTTGACTAATGTGATTCCATCTCTGTTATTTTCAGAATGGTGCAATTATGAATAAAATATACCAGCCTCATGAGGCACACATACCATTCATTTTACAATTTTTTATTGATTTCAATCTTTATGGTATGAGTTTTATAGATTTGGAAAATGTGAAGTTTCGGAAAACCAATTATCCAGGTATTGTGTGCATAAAATGCTTGAGTTACATACTAAAATTATCCTAACATTCTTTTTACTCAGTGTCATTTTGATCTTTTAGAGCTACTTTCAAATTTATCTGCTGATAGTTTTTTACCAGAAACTATTCCTGCAGTTAGTTGTAGTCAGTATGAAGTGGATGTTGCAGCTGCTGACATTCTTAATCGCCCCTCCTCTCAGGGTAAATGTTTGTGCCTGCCTTTAACTTGTACTTTCTTGAATTTTGTATCTACGCTTCCAAAAGTTATTACTCTTGCTCTGTTTTCAAAACTAATAATTGTACATAGGTAATGGGGAAATAAATAACCCTGGCATAGCAGCGATCTGGGAGGATGAAAAGCGGAGAAGGGCTTTGACGCAGGGAACCCCATTAGCAATCCCACAGCTTCATTCTCAGAGGCCTCCTCTGAAACCAACCACAAGTGAATTATTTTATCTTAGAAGACTGGAAGCAATTTTAAACAATGCATCGCAGGTAAGTGACAGTAATACAAAACATATTTTGAGCCATATTTCTAATCTTATAGAAAAACAAGCAGCCTAACTTTCAGTGCTCTGATGTTTTAGAGCAGTGATGACAATACTGGTGAGTCAGTATCAAACAAATCCTATGCTATTGAGGAACCATTGCACAATCCAGCTTTGGATGCATCATTTGTAAGTCTACATGCAATTGAAGCCTTTCCACATCAAAACTTAGTAGACACAATTGTTGATGAAGATTTGGCGATCAGAAACTCACCTATGAGCCAGCATTCATTGAATAGAAGCTTAGCATGTAAGGACTTTATTGCATTAAAAAGCTACTTTGATTTTTGTCATGGGTGTCTCTCATTTGGTTTCTTTTGCACCAGTGGACAATGAAGATTTTGAACTCTTAGACGTCCTCGAATTTCTTGCTGACACTAGACCTGCCATTGTTGATGATGACAGTGTACTTGGGTCTCAAACAATTCGTGCTAAGACATCTGAGGAAAGCAGTGATGATTCCGGAGATGATGAAAAGTGGCACGATAAAACTTTAGTCGTAGAGGAGGTATTTTTGTTTTCTTGTTTTGAATCTGCGGATGTAAATCTTTCCTTTGTATTTTGTAAAACTTGTATTAATTTTACAGGATGATGCTTTGCGACTGTTTGATTTGTCAATGCCGGAAATTGATGAAAACTTAATATTAAATAATGTGACTCATGAGCCTCAGCCAGGCCCATCTAGGTTACAGCTAACTGAGAGAGAGTCTCTCATTCCTCAGGTGGATGGAATCAGTGACATTTGTAATAAATCTCCGCATCGAAGGTATACTTTACAATAAAATACCCCTCTCTTTTTTAATGGAAAGAGTTGCTGTTAGAGGAAAAGTTGGAGTACTTTCAAATAGAATTCTACAATGTCTTTTCCCATTTTAGGAGAAAGAAGAAAATTCCTCAAGTTGATGGGCTGAATGATCTCAAGAAAAAGCCAGGAAGGAAAAGGTTGGGCCCCCCTTCTCCCTTTTTTCTCTTCAAATTAATTATAATGTGCAATCATAGTAACAATTATGTCTTTGTAGTCTAGGAATTCGGGGTGGTGTAAGTCATGGCTTAAAAGCAAGTAACAGCAGTGACAGGTGACAGATGCTCTCAAATAACTCTACATTAACCCCTGTTAACTCTATATTTCAATTGCTGATGCATTTTTCTGCAATGCAGGTATAGTCCTGGAGGAGGCTTAATTTTTCCACAACGAAAGAGTAATGCTGGCCAGTCTTCAGCTGCTCAGCCTTCAGATTTCCAATCTTCAGATGCTCAGTCTGAGATGCGGGAGCCTTCTCAGTGCCCATTGACAATTGACAGCATTATTACAACACTTGGTGACAAACTTTTTACTGAATATGCAGGAGAAACAAGTGACAATCCCATCAGCTCCGGTTCTGGGGGCTTAATTTCAGTTTCTGAAATGCCTGATCAAAGTGAAACCAATGATACTCGTTTTATGTTTCCAACTTTAGATAACTTACTCTCTCAGAATGAACTACCTACAATTACTAACACACCTCCATGCTTAGAATCCGAAAGCTGTAATGAAGCCAATGAAATTGATCAGTTACTTTTAACTCAGTCAACCATTCAGAACACAGTTGGTCAAGAAGATTTGGTTAGTTTTCTCCCAATGTCTGAAGAAGTATTAGTGCCACCTCTAGAAGCAAGTGAAGAAAGAGGCCCTTATTTCGCAATTGATGTCCCCGTAGTAGAAACTAGTGCAAACCTTCAGCCTGCAGCTGTTGGCTTAATCTCAACAGATTGTGAAGATTGCGGTGGAGATTGTGGAAAGGAAGGTCATTGTGCTGATGCCTTTATTTGTACTCTAATGAACAAAAAAGGGGAATCTATTTTGAGAGGTGATCCTTCGATGTACTCTCCCCATACTTTGGAAAATGTAAGAAACTTATCATTTTGTCCTCTATATTCTTTTGAAGTAAATGTGTTACATTTTGATACTATGTCTGTATATTTTGCACAGGAAGATTCTTTAACTGAACTTTTCAGTGGAGGAAGAAAAGAAAATAGCAGTAGTATGAAGGAAGTGGGTTCTACAACAATTGATGAGAGAGCTATCAAGTGTAAAGTTCCAGTAAGGAAATCCTCGAGGCTAAACAAGAGTCAGATTGAAGCTGTCAACATCTCTCCACAAGACACTGATATAACTAAAGATAGTTCCCCTGTAGGGCTCTCTGTGGAACTGGATAACTCCGCTTCTATTTTTAATCCTAATTCTGATGATGATAACGATAATGAACCAACAGGTAAAAGGCTTATTTAATAATATTTGTTCCATGTTCTTCATTCCATGTTCTTCAAATTGAAATGCTCATTAATGTGATCTTGTCCTAATTTTTACAAAGGTATTCCTGGTTTCACCAATACAATGTATGATGACATTAGTAAATCTCTTGCAAGCCCCTGGAGTTCATCAAACAATGATGCCAGTTGTTCTGATAGTGAAATGAATCGTCTGTCAGGGGCTCTGAAAAATGGACAAATGGAGGAAATTCTGCAGACTGGATCTGGAGAATGTATGTCTCAACCCTCTACATCCAGAAGGGAAGAGCTAATAGCATTTCTGGAAATGCAGGTAAAGTTGTTTTCCTTACTGTTATCTCTCATTTGATAATAACTTATTTCTTCTACCTTTGAATGCCACTGGGAATATTTTTTTTTTTCTTTTCTAGAAAGCAAATGAGCAGCGGGCGGAAATGGATCCTGTCACAGATGAGCTGCTCCGTAGAGGACGAAAACCCATTGCTGGTCCACCAAGGCTGGGGAAAAATTTGGCACTGGCTAAAATTTTTTGCAGCACACCATTGCCCACCACCAGTAAAGTTAATTCAAAACAATTGAGAAGGCTGAAGCGAGAACAACGCACAAGAAAACTCTCTCTTTCAGCTCAGAAACGGAATAAAGAAAAACCTACTCTTCAATCAGTCAGAAGCTCTCAACAAAAAGGATCTAGCCAGCTCTTCAGTAGTCTCCATAAAAATCCGAGTATCAAACCATGCACAGTGTGTCTTGTGAAATTAACTGACACAAATATAGAAAATATAGCTCAAGAACTGAAAGTAAAAGTACTTAACAAATCTCTTTTGTCAAAAACTACAGAAGAGTTGACTCAGAACACAGTTTTGAAATCAGGAAAGGTAATGGCATCCAGGACCAGGGCTTCAGTGCAGAATGTCTCTAAATCTTTGATACTGTGTAGTGGTAGAAGTCGCAGGTCTAACTCAAGGAAATCAGCTCTAAAACCTGTTTGCAATACAACCTCAGCCAAAGAGAAAGATGCTCCAACCTTGGCACATCATGAGTCTCAAGAGTCTGTGGAAAGTACAACATTGTCTTCTGTCCATACACCGACTTTGAGTTGCACAACAAGAAGCCCTCGCAAGGGCCAAACTGTGTCAACCAACCCATCAGAACTTTCTGAGAAAAGTTTGGAGTCAGTTATGTCTGTCCCTCCAAAACTTCATCGCAGACCTAGATCAAAGAATAATGTCTACTCAGAAATAGTCATTCGTGTGAAACCAGTCGACCCAGATGGCAATCAGGAGGGATGCTTAGTGAATGAAGCCATTCAGGAACAGAATGATGAATCAAATGAAGTTCTAGAACAACCATCCCGATCTTGTATAGAGGCCACTCCCACATCTATCACACCACCCCAAAATGCTGGAAGATCTATACATCTCCCCCGAACCAAAAAGGTGATAACTAATCCAAACCTTTTTTATTCACTTGATTCTCATCGTGCGCTGAAGCTAAGAACTGCCTCAAATGATGTGGAATCAGAAGAATGTGGAGAAGACTCCTCATCCCAAAATCATCATCATGCTGTGTACTTAGAGAAGAAACATGAATCATCTGTAAATGCTCTCTCTGAGAGAAACAAATTGACCGATGATGTAAAAACCTCCAGCTATATACCAAAACTCAATGATACATGTGGTGTTAGAGACATACCTCAAATTAATCAAGAATCCAAGTCCTCTTCTGCCGAGAGCTCTCACATTGCAATGAAAGGTGAAGTCCCAAAGATTGTATCTAAAGTGAAGCTTAAAACTGCAAATATAAAGGTAGACCACAAATGGCATAACAAAAAGGGCACAAGTACCAGTAGCAAGAAGAAAACTTCAGAGAAGTGTAATGCTTTCCAAACTGACAGCTCTTCTCAGCTTGGCTGTGTAGATGAAGGGTCACCTCCTCAAAATTTGCAAAGAGAAAGAAACTGTGAAGTTTTAGGGACTGAAAAAAAAGTAGAATGTGAAAAAGATTCTCACATTTTCCGTAGTAGAATGGGCAGCAACAGTTCAGATACACCTCATATGATATCATTGCCTGTTGCAGTAGTCCATAAACATAAAACGGAACAACTGCCAAAATCTTTAAAATATTTCAAAATCCCTAAGTGTGATAATCAGAAGCCTGATAATGCATATTCAACTCAAGCCTGTTCTCCTTTAACTAAAGTGATTAAAGATGTTAATACAGATGAAAATCCCAAGTCTTATCCAAATTCTGAAGAACTTATCGCCCAGAAGACGGAAGCTAATAAACCTAATCTATTATTGAAAGAGCGCATGGATCAAGTTGAGGAAGGAACATCCAGTAATAATTCAGTCATTAGTATGGATCTAGACTTCACCCTAAGTCCCAACGTGGTAGAAAGTGATGAAATTGTTAATTCAGATGCTGACTCTCCCAAAAACGTTCATTGGGACTCAAAGCGGAAATCTTCTGAAGCACTGTATGAGGATTCTGCAACCAAAAGAAGGCATGATATTGCAGTAACTTCTAACAACCAATATATTCCTCATGATGTTGGTCCATGCAAAGTGGAAACCCCTAAGTCAGTGGCTCATTGGTTTGCTCAACCATTTGCCCCTTGGAGCTTCTGGTCACCATGTACATCACCCAGAGCACATCATCATGCCCATCTATTTTCTCCACCTCGACCAGGCTCTCCAAGTAATAACCTATTCTTTTGTGACTCTTTTCACTCCTAATTTTTAACATAATTGTAACTGAAAAATTTATCTTTTGATTTCAGAAGACAAGTCCAGTCAGTTGGATCTTCCTTCTGTAGGACGTCAAGGCTGCATGTGAGTTTGAGGTACATTTTCTTCAAAACCTATGAAAAATACGGTTGCTACAAGGTAGCAATTGAAAAACATCTTTATGTTTCATATCAACTCCTTTTGCCAAAGTTCTGGTGTTTTAGTGATGTATTATTCTTTTTTTTTCTTCTTTTTTTTTTGACACAACTTTGATGTTAAATTTATTATTCATTTCTAGGCTTACAGAGGGTGACGTTATGAGGGAACAAAGCACAACTGTTATCAAATCATTGCCTTCTATAAGTAGTTCACTTGGTGACATGTTTTTGTGTTCTCCAAGTGAAGTAGATCATCAAGATCGTACAAGTCCTGTTGTCTTAAAAGTACAAGATAGCAGCCAAGATCAGTCTATTTTAGACATGTTCAGTGAAGAATCAGGAGAGCAAGAAGATATGAATTCCACTCCACATGGAAGTAAGGGAACTAGTGAGCGAAGTGAATGTATTGATTCTCAATTAGGCGACTTACGTAGCCATACCTTATCCCTTGCTGAAAGAGAAAATGAAATTGATGAGGCCACGTCGAACACACTTTGTGATGAATTTGTCCAAGGAAGAAGCTCACTGAAACCTCCACTAAAGCACAGTTTTTTTTTTACTCTATTGCTTAAGCCACCATCTAACAAAGAAGTTATTGATAGTTTGTCATCACTGAATATACCTCAAGTCATTAATGAGAAACCGTTCTACAGCAATTTTCTGGATGTGAAAGGCAAGATGGAAGTTGGAGGCAATGTGTTGGACTTAACTAGTAAATCTTTTTGTCATCTTGAAGAATTTCAAAGTAGCATTCCAGGGCTTGCTGGCTTGCTGGATCAGCAAAAGCAAGTATTTGAATCTCTATGGGGCAGCCAAGTGAAAAATTGTTTCAACCACTACATTATGAATCACTCAGCAATGAGAGGGGTAAGTATAGTGCCAGTGAAAAGGCCCCCTCCTGTGCATGATGTAATCATTTGGAGCAAAGCCCGACAGATCTTGCAAAATAAAGTAAACTGCAAGTCAACCTCAATGAACACCAATCGGATCAGTAAAAGGGATGCATTTCCTATTTCTGAATCTCTGATGTCCACTGCTGTGTTAAAGCAGTTAAAACCAGAAAAATTGTGTACCAACTTTGGTGCCCAAGCAAGTACACCTTTACACCCAAAAGTATTTCACAATAATGAAATTCGCTCTCCTCATCTCACCCCCATCATGCTGACCTCAGCGGAGTCCCAACAGAGCTCCACAAATTCTGGTGAAAATGTGAAGAGATTAAGAAAGAAAGTGATCCCCTTATCATCTTCACAAGGATCAGAAATTGAGGCAGATGGTGATTTAGGTGTAAGACCTTTAGAAACCCAAAGCATTCCCTTACATTTTGGGATCAATGACAGTCATGATAATTCTGCTGTAAAACAGCTTCTTGCCAATTCTCAATTTTGTCGTGACGTGGCGAGTCCTTTATATCGCAATGAAGTTAATGCATCAGCTTGCCAGGTTAAGGGCGTGAACTCATCCCCAGGCTTTAAATTGGTCTTAGAAAATCTGCAAACTGCTAAGACATCAAAAGAGGTAATTATTTATATATTTTTGAATACCATATGTGTTTGATTCTAAGTTGCACCCTTCTTGCCAATTTTGTTATATGAATGTTTTTTTTTTTTTTTTTTTTTTTTTTTAATTGAGGTGGGGTGGGGGCTAAATTTTACGCTTTTGCACTAGAGAATTCTCATTGTCAATGAAAGGCCGTGTATGTTCGGAAAATAATCAGTTTCTTTGCTTGTAAATCAAATCTGTAATATTTGGCACAGAGTGGGAGAGGGTAGGAGTGCTCTGCTTCCATCACCGTTTCTCGCACAGCGCGCGCCGTGGGTCGGGTTCGAAGTGCCCTAACAGGTGCGTCGTACTATCGGCGTAGAACGCTTTCTTAAATTTTTTGGCGTTTTAAAAACGGGGCGCAACTAAAAATCAAACATAAATGGTACTCATCCTTGGAATGTATCAAATATGTCAATGACTTTATCTTGTTATTATTACTTTTAGTACCAATTCATTACAACAATGATTATGGAAATTCATATCTGCACATGTGGAACTATGAATCCAGATCCGGAAAGAGATTCTATCAGAGCTGTCTTTTATATGATTTCAAATGATGTTCCAAATAATCATAAAATTCCCTCTGAGATTACTGGTAATATACCTAAAATCATAAAAGTACAGTGATTCAAACAATTTTATAACATGTAATTTTAAATTTTATTTAAAACTGCAGGTATCATAGCTGTAGATGACGCCATATCCACTTCTCCTCTTCTGGGCCGATGTGCAATTGATGGCCTAGTGGAGTATGCCAGTGATGAGAGAGCCTTGCTAGGATTACTGGTACAAACTGTAAGAAAGTGGGATCCTGATATCGTATGTGGGTTTGAGGTAGGTTATAACAAGAATGTTCAATAAGTTTCCTCTCCCTATTCCTAATGAGATATACTTTTCTGCCTTTTTCTTATTTAGATTGAAATGCTATCTTGGGGATATGTGCTTCAGAGATCTAGTGTATTAGGTATGAACCTAATTAAAGATCTTTCAAGAATTCAAAATCAAAAGGAAGGAAAGCTCTCTGATGATTTTGATGATAACAATGGACTTAGTGGACTCAAGATAACAGGCCGTATTGCTTTGGATGTGTGGAGACTGTTCAGATCGGAAGTAGGCATCACCTTTGTTAAATTATTTTCATTTTTTTAATATTTATTTATTGATTTGTTTATTTAGTATTTATTTTTATATATTTTTTTTATATATATTTTTATATATTTTTATATATAGGATTGGTCAGATCTGAATTTATTTTTTTAGATGGTGATTTTGAAGGACCATAAATCGGAACTCAACATCAGGGCAAGTTTTCTTTTTGGTTTTGCTCTTTGCCGCCTGAACATCGCGAAATAATGATGCATATTTTGCCAGAGTTAAAATTTTAGAATTTGACCCCTTCATCACTGACAGCTTTTCCTTGATTAGAAGATCAAATTTATCTTTTAGGGAAGACATTTTAGCCGAAAGTTGATTGCCAAAAAGAGGAAGAGTTTTCACTTGAAAATTTTGCCCGCTCCTATCAAGTACTACCGCCGCCGCCGGTCACGGGTGATGCTACAACAATACTACTTTGCTGGACGCCCGAGCGCAAGTACCTCTATAGAAAAACTTGCCCTGATGTTGAGTGCCGATATATGGTCCTTCAAAATCACCATCTAAAAAAATTAATTCAGATCTGACCAATCCTGCCCGGTTAATTCGCGTTTTGTCCACCAGCACCCGGACAAAACCCGATTATTCCTTTCTTATTTTAATATTTTCGGTTTTGACCAGGCCTGTTCAGTCCTGTCTGGTTAATTCGCGTTTTGTCCACCAGCACCTGGACAAAACCCGAATATTCTGCTAATAATTTTAATATTATCGGTTTTGACCAAATCCCTGGTTAAAACGCGTTTTTACCGGTCAATACGCGTTTTGACCGGGCACCTAGTTTTGACTGTAACATGGTAACATTTATATATATATATATATATATATATATATTTTTTTTAAATAACTTAAAAATTTATCTTTCTGTATTAGGTTGCCTTACAGAGCTATACTTTTGAGAACTTGGTATATCACATTCTTCACCAACGTGTGAGCCGTCATTCATTTGCCACTCTCTCGCGCTGGTGGGAAAACCCAACTCACCTGCACCGGTGGATGACTGTACGTTACTATCAACTCAGAGTTCATGGTGTTTTAAAACTCTTGGACCAGCTTGATATCATCGGCAGAACCAGTGAACTTGCTAGACTGTTTGGAATACAACTTTTTGAAGTTCTGTCCAGAGGATCCCAGGTATAAAGAGTCAAGACAGTGCAGATTTATAAGAGTTTCTGTTTTCTTTGGTTTTTGTTTAATGCTTACCAGAAAAAATCACATTTCAGTTTAGAGTGGAATCAATGATGCTTAGATTGGCAAAACCCATGAACTACATCCCAGTTTCACCCTCTATTCAACAGAGAGCTCATATGCGAGCTCCTGAGTGTCTTCCACTGATAATGGAGCCTGAGTCAAGGTAAAATTTTTATTATTATCGTGATTGTGCTCTGCAAGTCCTTAAAATTAATCCACTTATATTTGTTATGTTATGGTTTTATTCATGTATCTTCTTTGTAATTCAATAGATATTACAAGGACCCTCTCATTGTTCTGGATTTTCAAAGTCTGTATCCCTCCATGATTATAGCTTATAACTATTGCTTTTCGACCTGCCTCGGCCGTATTGAACATCTTGGGAAGTAAGTGTTGAAACTTCTGTTATGTGTGTGTCGGTGTCTTACTTTATTCAATATTAGTTTATTCCTGTATATCTCTTTTTATCTAGGTCCTCACACTTTGAATTTGGATGTACAGAGCTCCGGGTTAAAAACTCTCATTTACAACGGTTGAAAGATAATATTTCTGTTTCACCTAGTGGTGTTGCATTTGTCTCAAAGTCAGTGCGGCAGGGGATTCTCCCCCGCATGCTTGAAGAGATTTTGGAAGCTCGCCTTGCTGTAAAGCAGTCAATGAAACATCATAAGAATGACCATACTCTGCAAAGGGTCTTACATGCTCGACAATTAGGGCTCAAACTCATTGCTAATGTAACTTATGGTTACACTTCTGCCAATTTTTCTGGAAGAATGCCTTGTATTGAGGTAAAGTTAAGGAATTAGCTGTTTTACAGTTTAATGAATGAAGTAAAGTTTTTGTTCATTTAAGTTTAGAAGTTTTGTAGCAATTGGAGTATTGTTGGCTATAAGAAGTAATCTTATAAAATCTTGAGCCTATTGTTTTTATCAATTTTCAGATTGGCGACAGTATTGTTAGTAAAGGAAGAGAAACCCTTGAACGAGCTATTTCCTTAGTTCAAGGAAATAGTGATTGGCGAGCACGTGTCGTTTATGGAGATACTGATTCATTGTTTGTGTTAGTACCTGGTAGAAGTAGGCAAGAAGCGTTCCGCATCGGTGAAGAGATAGCTGCTGCAGTTACACAAGATAATCCAACACCTGTGAAACTGAAATTGGAGAAGGTCTATCAACCATCAATATTGCAAGTGAGTTCTTAATCTTTGAACCTCAAATTGTTTTGACAGCATTCTTAACTTGTAATTATGGTGAATTTACAAATTGCTCTATTCTAAGTATATAATACAATTGATGTAACAAGCGTTAACTTTTTATCAGACCAAAAAACGTTATGTTGGATTTATGTATGAAAGTCCTGATCAATCAGAGCCAATTTATGAAGCAAAAGGTATTGAAACTGTTAGAAGAGATGGTTGTCCAGCAGTTGCCAAGGTAGCGTATAGTTTTACTTTGTTTTGAAAACTGATATCATTCGTAGTAGCTTGAGTATTACTTGCACACTGAAACGGTTGACATTAACTGTTACCCACCAGTTCGTAGTCTCTCTTGGTCTTATTCTTTTGAGACATAAATGGGGTATTGTTCAGAAGCCATTATCAATGGATATTGTGTGACTGAATGACTGGACTTTGACTGGAGCAGGGTGTACCTCATTTATAAGAAACACAGTACAGGACGTTTCCATTCATTTGTGCCAAAAGTATGGGGTGGGTAGAGCATGAGGGGGGGGTCTTATACTCAGGCCAATACGTTTGAGTTTTAAGTTAGATTTTCTGCGGAAAGTGTCCGACATTCGACACCGTCGAATATTCGCCTCAACATAAACACTAAATGGAATGAATATAACATCATTACTTCTTATATTTTCCAACAGATCCTTGAAAAGTCCCTGAGAATTCTCTTTGAATCAAGTGATGTGAGCACTGTAAAGAATTATGTTACGCACCAATTTTCAAAAATTTTATCTGGAAGAGCTAACATACAAGATCTTATATTTGCCAAAGAATATCGTGGTAAAGAAAATTACCGCCAAGGTGCTTGTGTTCCTGCTCTAGAACTTACCAAGTAATTTTAGTTTCTGCTTCTTTAACTGGAAGTGCAAGTTTTCAATTTTTTTCTCTTAAGTCCGGCCTTTAATTTTCTTTGCAGGCGCTGGCTTCGTCATGATCGCAGAGCAGAGCCTCGTATTGGCGAAAGAGTGCCCTATGTGATCGTAAATGGGCCTCCAGGTTCAGCTCTAATTAATCTTGTCCGTCATCCGAATGAGCTATTGACTGATACAAGCTTACGGTACAACGGAGTGTACTATGTGACTCGTGCCATAATACCACCACTTGCTCGCTGTCTGTCATTGCTGGGTGCAGATGTTTCTTCATGGTAAGAATCTTTGAAGCAAATATTCCCTGAACTCTTCTTGTGACTTTTATAATAATTATATAATAAATTCTATATTATTTACAGGTATGGCAATATATCTCGTAGAAACCAGGTAATTGTACCTACTGCTCAGACGAGTTTCAAAAAAACAATCTCGCAATATTTTACCACAATGGAATGTGCTTGTTGTGGGGATCTCACTAATAGTGGGGTATGTGAAAAATGCCGTGCTAATCCTCAACTTCTGGTTACTTCTTTAACAAGCAAGATTCATCAATGGGAGACCACTCATTTGTCTATAACAAAGGTATTTAAAAATCATATTGCTTTTACAGTCCAAAAGAAGTGACTGCCTTTCTATTTGAAATCTAATTACTTTTGTAATTTTTTAGATCTGTCAATCATGTCTTGGCCGATCTCAGCCTCTGGATTGCTGCTCATTGGATTGTCCAATCATATACCGCCGTCATCAATCTTCTCAAAATAAAGAACACTCTGTCTTTGTTTCACGCCTCCTAGGTGACTTCCTGAATTAATCTTCTCAGTCCACTTAATTTACTTCTATTTTTGTAAATCTTAGCTGCATGTTTTGATGGTATTTTGCATAGCAAAATGTGCAGTATTTAATAAAATGTTGTTTT
Organism: Frankliniella fusca; assembly: GCA_029379305.1. Classification (NCBI taxonomy): domain Eukaryota; kingdom Metazoa; phylum Arthropoda; class Insecta; order Thysanoptera; family Thripidae; genus Frankliniella; species Frankliniella fusca. The sequence continues at coordinate 1,609,164 of JAHWGI010001430.1, read as the reverse complement.
GTTGTGCCCTGTGTTCCCTTTACAATGAAGCCTTCTTAAAGCCAAATTAATTGATAAGTCTTTATTTGTTTTGCAAGATAAAGTATTGTACTCTTATGTGCAATCACTGTTTGACCAAAGACATCATAGTCATTGAAAGACTTAAGTACATGACATCATAAAGAAATGTTTGTATCACAGATGTTGACTTAGTTTGACTTCTATTCTCTCTCAATCTCTTTATCGTATATCTTAGTTCAACAATAGTAGAAATAATTAAATGTTTATGTATCATTTATGAGAACAAAATGTTAAATCCCTGTAACACAACTGACATTTTTTTCCCCATCAAATGTAAGAAGTATTCCACTTATTTTAATTCAACAAAGTTTTAGGTTTAAGTTTATTTTAAGAAGTGTTTTAACAGATGTGTATAATTAATTGTAGTGGTAAGGTACTCATGATTTATTTTTGCTTATATATTTTTGTTAACTATGCCAAAATTTAATAAATTTATTTTCAAATGAGTGTATCTTTCATTTTAAAAAGTAAAACAAAGATACTCGTCACCTCCAAAACTCCACAAACCCCGTCAATTTGGAGGAACAATGTTTTTGGACCAAAATCCCTAAAAATGCAAATGCTATAGCCTTTGGCAATTTGACAAAAAATCGAAAGTCTCAGATCACGCTGAAATTCACAGGGAATCCTCTGAAGGCACTGCGAAACATATGTCAGTAGCCAGAGGACACAATACAGTTCTTGCTTAGAAAGAAATTCGGAATCCTATTCGGAAAGGAAAACTCTTCTGCGCGCGCCGGGCCCGTCCAGGCCGGTAGATACGGATTCCTTTTCGCATCGGCAAGAAGTGTGCGAACCGACAGCGTAGTGGTTAGCATACCCGTCCCCCGTCCCAAACCAACTACGCTGTCGGGACGCTTTTGTCGTGTTCGA